>WURV02178544.1:0-13530 GCA_011762755.2 Epimenia babai
CTAACAGCATAATAACTGCCATATCATATAACATCGTTCTAACAGCATAATAACTGCCATATCATATAACATCGTTCTAACAGCATAATAACTGCCATATCATATAACATCGTTCCAACAGCATCATTCACTTGTACGAATGTTAAGACGAATGTTACTGACTGGCTGTAGTAAGCGTTGCTGAGTTTGGTATAGACGCGACAGACGCAGTCCTCACTCCCCGTCACAATGTATTCTGTTGTTACGGTCAGGCACAGGATGGGACGGGTCTGGGGCAGCAGGCTGTGGGACTTCTGATGATATACAATGTCCTAACAGATAAAACATAAAACCACTCAACCAATCACAATACATTACCAAACAATGGAGGACAGATCTTGTTCACTGCCATTTGAATGTTCAATACACGATATTTATGACACTTTATTATTATTATTATGGACTACATTCTATATTCTGATTATTTATCACAACAGAAATATAATCAAATCATGTAAATATATATTGACAAGTCTCTTGTACTGTAACTGTTACTGTCTACTCTCTCTGAACTGTTCTTGAGTGAACTCTAAATGGCCACATGTCAGTATCGCGTGATATTCGCGTGAATTAACAAACTTCTATAATTAAATGATATGTCTGAAGTGTATTGACTTTGAACTAATAAAACCACCATGAATATATATTATGTCTACCTACTAAACCCAAGTATCTTACTCACGACTGTGGGATAAAACCTGACTAAAATGACTCAGAATGACGTGTCTAGCCTGGAACTGAATCATCACAAGGCGAGTATACGAGCATTTTTATTTAATTGTGCCCATCGCTTCAGAGCGCAGTTCCATCATGACAATACGTCAAGATAAACGTCATTCATTCCATGTATAAACTTGTATTATTTTGCGTGAAATCAATGAAATCGTGTCAATGTGCTGAAAAGTTGGTTGTATATCCAGGAAACATTCACACTCTCAGAATGATCCCCTACACCTACGTGCGTGACATTCACTAGCGGATGTTTACCGGGGTGTTTTTGCTGGCAGAACCACCGCTGTCGGTGTTGGTGACGTAAGTGCAGCCGTCATCGCCACCGGACACAACGAGCTGCTTGTGGGGCACGAAGCGTAGTGAGCGGATCCTGGCTGCATGCACCACGCCCTCGTACTTTATGTCACCTGATGCACACGGTGAGTGTATGATGTGGGTGTATGATGTGAGTGTATGATGTGAACGTATGACGGTGGGCGTATGACCGTGGGCGTATGACGGTGGGCGTATGACAGTGGGCGTATGACAGTGGGCGTATGACAGTGGGCGTATGATGGTGGGCGTATGATGGTGGGCGTATGATGGTGGGCGTATGATGTACTGTACCTACAATGCATAAATAGGCACCAGTGAGGTATGTCTGTACCTACAATGCCTAAATAGGCACCAGTGAGGTATGTCTGCACCTACAATGCATAAATAGGCACCAGTGAGGTATGTCTGTACCTACAATGCATAAATAGGCACCAGTGAGGTATGTCTGTACCTCCAATGCATAAATAGGCACCAGTGAGGTATGTCTGTAGCCACAACACTGCTGAATACCGAGGTGACTTGCTGTATTATTATTGCACCATATTTATTCCATCTTGAAAAAACTTTTATCTATCATGACATTCCAGCGTGACCTGCATTAATGACTTTACCTGTGTTAACATCATACAGACGAATATCCCCTTCGTGGTATCCCACGGCAACCAGTGAGCCATCGTGACTGAATGCTATCGCCGTAGCAACTCCATTATCACGCTTTGTGCCAAAACACTGTATCTGTTTGCCCAATAGCCCCGCCCATACCTACAACAATAAATGACTGCTGCTATAAACATGCTAAACAGTTATAGCTTGATATACCATATATAAAATTATATAAAATTTAATTAACATTCAAATATTTCCTGTTCAATTTATGGGGAAAAGTGGAAACAATTCATCTTGAAAAACTTTCATGACGGGATTCAAAAATTCTGGAGCGCAGCAACTTGCACGATGATGACTTCATTTTATGGCCATCCACATCTCGCTAAGTGGAGAATAAAGAACAGGTTAGCGTGTTTTTGTAATACGAATAAAGTGACCAAAATGATTCTGGAGCGCAGCAACTTGTACGATGATGACTCCATTTTATGGCCATCCACATCTCGCTAATTGGAGAACAAAGAACAGGTTAGCGTGTTTTTGTAATACAAATAAAGTGACCAAAATGATTCTGGTAACCCAAGATAAGGATATTTTTAATTGGTCATACCTTGATTTTGTGGTCATTGCTGGCAGTGATGAGTTGCTGTCCATCCGGGGTGTAGGTTAAGCTGTTGATTGGTCCACTATGACCGCGGACACTTCCCACCTACGTACGTAATACACAGCACTAATATTCACACACGGGGGGAAAAGAGCTTAAATATGTCATGACGTAATTACTAATGCCGATCTGGGCTGCTCCATCACCAGCCCAATTACTTGACTCAGTCACGCCATTCATGATATGAACATTCCAGTGTTATATGCATTTATGATATAAACATTCCAGTGTTATATGCATTCATGATATAAACATTCCAGTGTTATATGCATTCATGATATAAACATTCCAGTGTTATATGCATTAATGATAAAAATTACAGTGTTATATGCATTAATGATAAACATTACAGTGTTATATGCATGCATTGATGATAAATATTACAGTGTTATATGCATTAATGATAAACATTACAGTGCTATATGCATGCATTGATGATAAACATTACGGTGTTATATGCATTAATGATAAACATTACAGTAATATAAGCATTAATGATAAACATTACAGTGTTATATGCATTAATGATAAACATTCCAGTGTTATATGCATTCGTGATATAAACATTCCAGTGTTATATGCATTAATGATATAAACATT
This sequence comes from Epimenia babai, assembly GCA_011762755.2. NCBI lineage: Eukaryota > Metazoa > Mollusca > Solenogastres > Cavibelonia > Epimeniidae > Epimenia > Epimenia babai. The sequence goes on from WURV02178544.1 coordinate 2,954, forward strand.
ACAGTGTTATATACATTCATGATATAAACATTTCAGTGTTATACGCATTCATGATATAAACATTCCAGTGTTATATACATTGATAATAAAAACATTCAGTAACAAACAGTAACCAAATTTTGTATAGGCCATGGTCCGTTGTATTGTAGTATTTGTACATATGGTGACATTTGATTCTTTTAAATGAAATGATGGAATTGAATTACAATCGGACTGACGGCTATGTTGACTTGAGAAACTGCAAAAAATGCACAAAAAAAGCACCACATCCACGTCACTGGCTCGATGCTTCCTCAAACTCAGAGAAATAGAGATAAAGGATAAAATTAACAGAAACGGAGATTATAGTTCCTCAGATCAATAATAAAAGCCAGATAGACATCACACCAGAGTACAGTTGAGGCTGTACATGACGGGAGAGTGGCGTGAAAGTTAGTCCTGTGGAACTGCGGTGATGGGTGGGGCATTACAGCTGACAGCTGATCAAGAAGTTTGTGGATCACATTAGTATAACTGACCTGCTGCCCAGTCGCCGCCCACCACAGCTTGACGTCACCATCGAGTGAAGCGGACACAACGTGACGTCCAGACGGCGAGAAAGTGACGTCACGCACAGAGCTTTTGTGGCCCCGGAATATCTGCCCGGCCGAACCAACTCAAATTACCTCTCAAATTACCTCTCTACTAACGACATTCCATATTTTTATAATAAAATAAACTACAATTTTTAAGAAAAAAGCAAGGGCAACACCTTTTGAGATGAATTGAATTTATTTATAAACAAAGTTTCGCATTAGATTAGCCTGATGGATATCATATTACACGTATGCAGAAGCTTGTTAATGAATAAATTCAACTGATCTCAAAAGGTGTTACCCTTGCATTTTTTTCTTACTTTATAAGACTTAAACGCTCCCTACTCCAAAACTACTAAAGTTGTTTTCTTAGTCATAATAAATTTTCACGAGTCAAACGTTCAAGAATGATAAACCAAAAAGAGCATCATGCATAACAGGGATGAACCTACAATACAGTATAAACACCGAAGTCATTGGTCAAAAATGGCCGAAAAAATCGGTGGATCTGCAGGTTGAACATAACAGGGTTAATAAATTATGTTGCGGGGTGAACTTGTTGTATTTTGTCTCTATTATAAATATCAAGTACAGGATGATTCACATGAGGTTTACATTTTTATTATTATTATTATTATTATTGTTATTATTATTATTATCAAAGTATTTAGAGTGCAGCTTTAGTCGTAGGACTGTCAGTCACACTTAACACGAAAACATGTGATAAAATAGTAACCAGGTGGCACTAATCCTAAGCTGGAGTAAATAATGAAATTATAACAAAGAGTAATCATAGTGAAATACAACCAGTATGTAAATGCAGGTCATATAGACGAGGCAGCTAAATAATAAAATACCTAGATTAAAAGATGGAAAAAATTGGTGAATAGAAGGCAAAAACTATGTATCAGGGTATGCTTCTCGATAAAGATGCATTTTAAGTTGGGATTTGAATTGAGTTATGGAAGTTGTGGAACGAAGTGAGGAAGGAAGATTGTTGAATAACTGGTAATAACTTGGTTTTATCAACTGGTACATTTATATGTATCTCTGTAGCCAGCAATAGGCTCTGATTGACTCATCATTCGCCTTTCACACGACTAGCCGATGTAAGATAAGGTAAATTTGATAAACGTATTGACCTCATTTTTCTGGTGTGCAAAATACCGTAGTGAAGACCAAGGAGTCTCGACAGACGGTTGACCTTAATCCATACACGTCATCAGTTGCAGACGCCAACATGCACTTGACGTATGTTGCACACTCTACTAAATCGATTTTAAGGCATTTATTCCGGAAAAACTCATCAAGTAACGGGAATCTGGGTAGGTTTTGTAGCGCGGCGATGCGAAATACTTCATTACAGCCGCACCATGCGGGATGTTTAGAATCGTATTTAGCGATGGAATATAGGTTAACTACACTAATTAAGATTAGTTTGCTGAATTCACTAAAATTTTATTGTTAGCTGGTATGAAGTCGATGTTTAACCCTTACCACACTAACATCTGTACATTACATTGCTATAACAATTATAATTGATATAATTGTGTGACAACAGTGTGCTAAGGGTGATTGGTAGATCAAAACTTAACAGAATGCCTTGCTTTTATATATAAATATATATATATATAGCTTAATATCAAAACAACATCCACTATTGCAAGGAAGGAGAATGTGTTTTACCTATTGATCAACTTGTGATTATTTCTTCACAGTAATGATAAATCACCAATGTTAATTTTTTATGTTATGATGTACAAATTTTTTAATCGTAAAATAACTTAATTTAAAGACTGATAACTCTTTTTATTTGAGGATGATCTCACTTGGGATGTACCTAGTTTTATAGCGATGCCATCTGATGAAGCAATCTAACACCTTGGTGAAGAAATGAAATGCTGTAGAACAATGGGCAGCCAATCAAAGACATCTTATCTTCGTCCAATCACAAACTGATTTGTCAGATGTAATCAAAATGAAATTTAAAGTTCCCAGATATTACGGTTGCATACGCTCTATTGCTGTTAGCAGTGATTGGATTTTCTGTAACCTCATATTTCACTTGAAGATATCGATCTCACTATAACGATATCACATCCCTCTTTGGTATTTGGGACCTAATTACCGAAGCAGGTGTGGCTTTTTAGAGACTAAATAGCCGAGAACAACTAGTCGTAATAATATAATATAAGTAGCTGTATTAGTCTTGTAAAGTAAGATAAAAATAAGGTAAAACCGTTTGAGACTAATCGAATTTACTGATCATTATTCATTATTCATTAATCATTATTCTATTCATGCCCACTACGACCTAGTTTTCTCTACTTATCACACGTTGCATTTAGTGATCATATAATAACTCTCTATTATGTTTTCCCTTTATGGTTCATCTCTTCATGTTATCTCAACAATCCAGTGTGACTCAGTTTTGTCTGGAAATTTAGTAGAAATTTCTTGCACTCCCACATGTTGATCAATTTCATTCGATAAGCCAGACGAAGCATATTACATATATGCGAAAGCTTATATTAAAAAAAGTTTACAAATAAATTCAATTAGTCTAAAGGTGTTACCTCATTTTTCTCTTAGTCATAATAAATAGCTTCAATATTTACTACAGAATTAAATTAAAGAAAAATGCATTTTTTTCTTGATCTTCCGCGGCATATATCATAAAGTCATAGAAAATATATATCTTGGTTCTGCACTTGAATGGGTGAGACGGAATTTCGTTATATTATGCTTTTTGTAACAATTCTCTTTAAGTGATGATTACCATGTGGTTAAACGTACGTCAAGTGTAAAATTCACGTATCTACGCATTTATCTATTTACGTGTATTTAGAACTTTTATTAAAACAATGAAAAAGACGTCATATCAGTAGTTATATACATAATTTCATCATTTGTTGTGGTGGTAGAGTTTACTCAGTTAATCATTATCAGTATGCAGTTCCTTCCCTTGATAATTAGCCTGATATATTATATATACACATATATATTTAATATATACTTTATTTTATCGGCAGTTGGTGCCTATAGCGACAGTATATTACTATGTTGCTAGAACAAAGTACGTGCAGATGATAGTTTATTCAGGTTGCTATGTTTATCACTATTATATCAAGGATTTCTATGTATGCAGCCCATATATCAATATGTCCATAGTAACATATATCTATTAGTCCATAGTAACATATCCATTGCACCATATTTTTTCACTCGCCACTCGACGATGTTTCTTGAATTAAATATGCCTTACCTCCCCTGAATCGTGATATTTCTGATGTAATTGCGGATATTTGCTTTTCTCGTATTAAAATGATTTAATCAAAAACATAGATTCAGTCAGATTAATCATTCTTCTAGCATTTCCAATAATGGGATCTCGAATCCCGCCCGGTTTTCTCGGGATTTCATGATATATATGGGATCCCGAGATCCCAGAATTACGGGATTAGAACCGCAAAATGTTTTTATTTTACTAGAAAAGTTGTTATTTAGATTTATAATCAGCGGACATACATTCATTGATAAATTACTGCTCAAACTGTCATAAGGATCCGCTTTTACCCAGAAAAGGGTGTTTGGATATCTTGAATTTTTTTCCATTTTTTGGCAATATCGCGAGATCTCCATAGAACTCAGTGAAAATTTAAATCTCGCAGTCCCAGGACTGGAATTCCGGCGAGATTTGGAAACCCCAGTGTATTCATATCATCACGGAAACTTGTACTTTAAATTTTAATCATTGGAACAGGAGGTCACTGCCAGAAAACTGTTAAATGGTATTAGCATTCCTGATTGACAGCTATTTCACTGCCTTGCTAGAAATTAATAGAATTATTAATAAGATACACACAGTTCCTGTTCATTGCACGTTGCTATCCAAAATCCATATCCATATTTGTTTTTTATGATACCGAGGGCAATATTGTTTGTGACTTTTCTAGAACATTCCTCAATATTCACCGTGCAATATTCTGTCAGATCAATGATCAGACCTCCCCTAACTTTTACCCTCTAAATATATATCTCAATTCATTTTTATAACAATAAAAACATCAAATTCCTAATATTTTTAACAGCACCATTATTTTACATCATCACTTTTTTATCGGGCTATTTCTATTTGACTTTTCAATATGGCTCCCTCACGTTGAGGAGTTTCTATAATTTCTACAAAATTTATTAAGTGTCGATGATTCTAAGACTCATTATTTTCCCTTTCTGATTTCGTAAAATTGAGTGTTTTTATTTAATTTATTGTAACACTTTTGTTTAAATAAATTATTGTATTTATATAAAAAAATTTCTGGTTGTTTTGAACTCACAATTCAGATCATCGAGAAAATTAAATTTGCATCCACGAACCATTGGATCGGGAAAGTATACATTGTAAGTTCGACAGATACTGCGTGATTTGTGAGGTGTGTCAGTTGACATTCCCAGCAGTCGACATTCCCGGCAGTCGACACTCCCAGCAGTCGACATTCCCAGCAGTCGACATTCCCGGCAGTCGACACTCCCAGCAGTCGACATTCCCGGCAGTCGACATTCCCGGCAGTCGACATTCCCGGCAGTCGACATTCCCGGCAGTCGACACTCCCGGCAGTCGACACTCCCAGCAGTCGACATTCCCGGCAGTCGACATTCCCAGCAGTCGACATTCCCATCCGTCCTGCCAGTCGAGTGGTAGTAGGATAGGGCTCAAGGTGGGATAGTTAGAAACCAAATTAGGAACCGAGTTCGAAACCACCCACCCCTTGACTTTTCTGCGATTCTCAGCAAGTCGTTTATCTCGCTGGAGTAAACCGGCCTCCAAAATGGGTAGATGCTCAATGTTATGTTTGGCAGGGCGATATGTGAGTGTCAAAGATATTTGATATATGCACTGAACGGCTGCCAAAAACATTTCATTGTAAACCGTATCTGAGAACCTTTATTGGCTGATAGCTGCGGTCTATAAATGTAGTACATCTTGACCTTCCCCTGCACCATTTTGCCATACGATGGACATTCTTCATTTTCCCCTTCATTTTCTAGATATTTCATTTAACACGGATTCCATTTGGACTAAGGCGTTACTAAGTTATGTGCCGAGCATAATGGTTGATCAGTGTGGGGCAAATGTGTATTTGACCTTTATCCATAGACACTGCTGTTTCCAAACGCGTAAAGGCAGCCTACGGATGTCGCGTACTCTGCTAAATCTAATGATAATTGATGGTTATTTACAATGACATACGACGGTGACTTCAGTGTCATAGAGACCATCCATACAGCACCTGAAACAGCCGCATCAGAGGGCAGAACCCCGACACAATCCAGGGTAGTCCGATCTGAATACTAACAATCTAGCCACTACACGACACCATCCAGAAACACGGAGACCATCCAGAGAGATGGAGACCAGCTAAAGACATGGAGACCAGCTAGAGACATGGAGACATCCAGAGAGATTGAGACCAGCTAGAGACATGCCAAAGACATGGAGACCATCCAGAGAGGTAGAGACCAACTAGAGACATGCAAAAGACATAGAGACCATCCAGAGACATGGACACCATCCACAGACATGGAGTCCAGCTAGAGACATGGACACCAGCCAAAGAGCACCTGAAACAGCCACATCAGAGGGCAGAACCTCCCCCCACAATCTAGGGGTAGTCCGATAGGAATTTTAATACTCGAGCCACTTCCACTATACCCCAGTCCGAAGCACGCTACCATCAACTACTCTTTTCCAGGATATTTTAAAGATCACTGAGGCCACTAGAACCCTTTCAGCAGTGAAAGGCCTATTTTATCGAATACAATAGTAATTAGAACTATATGGGTTAAACCATTCGCAGAACTATATGGGTTAAACCATCCGGCAAACATGGAGTCATAATAAATATTCATAAACACCATGTGTTCACGTTGAATATTCATATATTTGATAAGTCGGCTCTAAACTAATATTTTAAAATTTTGCATAATAAATTCATTAGAAACTGTAGATAGGGGAATCTCTAACACACCAAAAGTGTTTACTTTATCACATGCGTGTTAAAATTAACCAAACTCTTTATATCTGTAGCCCATGTGACCAGAGGACCGGATGACCAGATGACTGTGGGCGGTGATAGCCGGCTTAGACAAAGTGATGTGGGTGGCATTGTTAACCATATCTTGAAAAAAAAACAAAGAGTAAGGGTGACAAAAAAGCCGCATAAGAAAACTAGCCGAGATTGGCTGATGAGTTAGCCAGAGATGAAGTTGGTTTAGCTCACCGGATGGGAGAGCCAGCCAAGTCTGAACTGGCTGATATAGTCATAAAATGTAGCTGGATAAGTTAACCAGCCGAGATTGGCTGATGAGTTAGCCAGAGATGAAGTTGGTTTAACTCACGAGATGGGAGAGCCAGCCAAGTATTATCTGGCTGATATAGTCATAAAATTTAGCCGGATAAGTCAACCAACCGAGATTGGCTGATGAGTTAGCCAGAGATGAAGTTGGTTTAGATCACGAGATGAGAGAGCTAGCCAAGTCTGATCTGGCTGATATAGTCATAAAATTTAGCCGGATAAGTTAACCAGCCGAGATTGGCTGATGAGTTAGCCAGAGATGAAGTTGGTTTAGCTCACGAGATGGGAGAGCCAGCCAAGTCTGATCTGGCTGAAATCATAAAACTTAGCCAAAGGACAGTCAGCCGAGATTAGGTGATATATGTTATTCCTCGGAGTAAAAGCGACAATGAATGTCAAATTAATTAAATGGACAGAAAAAGGCTAGTACCAATATACTACTCCACAAGATACAGTTTTGTAAAGATAAGCAACGAATATCATTTCACATTACGGCAACGTGAAAAATGACAAATCAACTTGATACTGTTGATTGCTACAAAGATTTTCCTAACATCGCTCTGTAAGGATGCCACATTTTATGTCACGTTTAGTGTTTCCAAAAACTGATCATTTTACCTGACAAGGTAGATAGTTAAGAATAGGCTTCTTGAACCATTGTGTGGACCTATCGGCGCTAGAAAATGCAAGCCTATAAATGTGGTTAACACAACTAATTTATTAGCCTCACTTATAAGAGGTGTGGGGAAAAACACCCAGTGCGAAAACCCCACTGAGTCTGGGCAGACAATTGACCTTTTTCCATTCACGCCACTGGTTCCAGATGACTACATACAAGCTACATATGTCGCACACTCCGCTAAGACTATGGGAGGGCAATGGTTATTTACAATAAGATGATGACATAGCGGAGAGGTAAGCGACATAGATATCATATATAGAACATCTGAAGCACAGCAAACGTCAGAGGGAAAAAGCCCTAACAGAACCACATTGTAAGGGCTACCCAGACCCCTATGGGCACAGAAATTTAAGTCGCTTTCTATCTGGAAAAAACGCCACAGTAACCATACTGGGTAGAACGGGAATTGAACCCTGGATTCAAAGTCACTTGCCCCAACCACTATGGCTGACAAGGTATACAAAAAGTTGTATCCATACCCATCTAAGTCAATCAACAAACGTAACCTTTTCCATCCGTATCAATCAATGAACATAATATGTATATAATATAATGAATATATTTCTAATTAAAATCCGCATTTTAAGTTCAGACACGGAAGCTTGGTCGCATGAAATATCGGGTCAGGGCAAAATTTTGGTCTGTACTAGTGACGCAAATTGATAAAAAGATTCATGAACTTTATACATTATACTTTGAAACAAAATGACTCAAATATATATGATACATTTATACGACAAACACCATAAATAAACTTTATTAATCAAAACGCACATGCATGGATTATAACAATCATATATATTAACTAAAAATATTTACATCGTTAAAATATTAATAATCTATTTGAATAAAATGCATCATTTTTTAATGGCTAATTTGTCATAATTCAGTGGCCGTATATTGCATATATTATAGAAAATGCTAATTTATTATAACCCTTTTAATGTGATAACATTTGTGGTAATTATTGCTTAATGTGAATCGCATACATAAAACTGAAACTTGAGCTGCGATTTTCAGTTTTATTGTTTTTTTCGTGCTAGATTTGCGAAGTCACAAAAATATTTTTTTTTCCATCTCGTGTATCAGCGGCAAGATGCGTTATTTTAAAAGGGACACAACTCATGCTGTAGATATCAATTATTTAAATTAATGCGACACTAGCTTATATAGGTAAGGTAAAAGTTCATGAACTTCATGTCGAGATGCTCTAAAGGCATTTTTAGTTAATGAATATTCATGAAAAAAATGTGGTGAAAACCAACGAAGTGGTTACAGAAACGTTACGTTACGTTTTTTCATTGTTGTCACTCCCACATTCTGATGCACCGTTCTGGTAGCCGTGCTTTTAATGTGAATGAAAAGCGGGAGTGATGGTAAAAGAAAAACCTCGGTAACTCAATATGAAGGCGAAATATCGGATATCTTGTGAAAATGGAAATACGCCGTTATTTTCTATATCTGAAAAATGACGGAATTTTTGGACAGAAGTTGGAATGAGCAATTGTCATTGGATGAATGGAAAACGCCGAAAAACAGTGGCAAAAGCATTTAGAATTGAACCATTTCCTATTCTCGAACCTTGCGACGTGTCGCATAAAGTGACCTCATAAAAATATACTTTCTGCTTAGAAAACGTGTTTTATACACAGAGGTTCTTACTGCTGTTGGATTCGTGGGGCAATAAATAATTTAATGTGATATTTCTGCGAAGAAAATGTTGTTGTATTGTTGAGTGCGTCACTGTGTATGTGAATTCGCAGATAATTAAAAAAGCAAGATACTAAAAATAAATTAAGTCAATAGTGTGTGTGTACAGTCAGACCAGGATAATCCAAAAGTGAGCATAAGTTTTGATAGGATGATACTCAACAGGCAAAAAAACAATTATTTGGAATTACAGATCCGTATCAGAACTGTATAAATTAAAAATAAGTATATTTTATAAAACAACAATCGTTACGAGTAAATTAATGGGTGAACAACTGCGGTAAGGTCATTAGGATTTAGGACTTGGTTGACCATGACATGGATCAAGGGGAGGTAAAAATTATATATTGTTGGGAATTATGCACCATTTGATCAAGAGCTGTATTTTTAGTGAGGTGCCATCAGATATTTGCTATATACTGAAATTCTTGATGCAGATGGACCTCAAAGCGGGTAAGATGGACCGGTCCGGAACGCTACGGGGACAAGCTTTCTTGGATGCATTTGGGTATTTAACACAGTTTCTTTTTTTAAAAACCACTGATATTTAAAGTCATATTTGTAACAAGCTCGATGGACTATAAATTGATTGGCCGATTTTGGCGGTGTTTTCTTTATCAGCGTGATGTTAATGGGGGCAGCCAGTGTGGTTCTTTGAATAGCTGGAGTGAAATGCACAGAAAAAACCTATTTAAAGAACCACACTTGGTCCCGCCATTAAAATCACGTTTACTGCACTGTTATGATTGATTAACTTTGCTTACAGACAATATATTTTTTAGTTATAACTTTTAATTGCATATTTTTCCCTCAAATAAATAAAATATTATTTTTGGTTAATTTAGTTAATGAATATTGAATACTGACTGTAAAAAAATTATGTCAAGTTTGAAACTAAAAGCTGATGCATCTTATTAAAATTACATTTTGGTGAAAAAGATGACGTTGATGAATTGCTGCCATCAAAAGTTCGAACCTGTCTATTTTCATATGTAATCAGGGGAAGTAACTCGGTATGAATTTACACGGGATTGTCCTGCAATCCGACAATACATATTACCCATAATGTGACCAATACACACAATTGTAATAGCTGAATGACGCTGTTAATAATTAAAAAATGGTTTAAAGTTGAGCATCACTATGTTTATTTTTTTTATTTAGTTATAGGCTGACCACCGAAGTAATCGTTGTGTGGGCCAATTTCATTTATGACCCTTTACAAAGCTAGCCTATGTGGTTAACACGACAATT
>WURV02178555.1:0-13530 GCA_011762755.2 Epimenia babai
CAGTTAGTCAACAAGGTGTTACCTTTGTATTTTCGTATTTACGACATGGCTAACACGGCAACCCACACCTCTAAGTATAAAAAACAGTTACGAGTAGAAGAAAAGCGGCATCTATCGACACTAGCTAACGACTCGGATGCCGATCTGATTTGACGTGAAGGAACACGATTGGAATTCAAGTCTTTGTTGTAACCTGGGCCAGTCTAATGAATGGCTTTGAAAACGAATGTTAGGACATTGTACACAATGAGCCATAATACTTAATACTAGCAACCAGAAGAGGTCGATTGAGTGCATAGATACGTGAGTGAGAAAATCTGGAAGTGTGAACGATAATACGAAGGTTATTATTCCACACAAGTTGTCGTCTGTGAATCAGACACGCATCAAGGAGGGAGAGTATCAGGAAAGAAATGTTACTCTAGGCTGTTGTGCGACTGTTTTTACGGGATCTGGTGCAATTGTTTGCAGCAAAATCGGTGAGCGTGATTTACGCCGATATTTTGGTGTCTGACCCATTAAGACATTCTGTGCGAATATTGATTGAAACAGCGAAACGCGGATGGAGATGCTCGCAATTGTCGAAAACATCAATTTGATCATAAATCGAATTTACAGGATGTCGTAAAATCCCACTTTTGATACTGAGCAAGCAATCAGACACTGTTGTTAAAGTGAACATGAATATGGCCGTTATAAAAATAGAAATTAAAGTTTATCATAAGATGATGGGGAGGTTACCTAAGGGAGAAAGGTTTAGAGAAAAAAGAAGTGGCCCAATAAAGCACTTTGGAGACGCCACAATTTAGTATTCTATGAGATAATTTATGCTCACCAATAACAATAGTTTGCTGCCACTCACGAAGATAGGATCGTAGCGACCTCACCTTCGATACCCTAGCGCCTTACAAAAAGACAAGGCAAGATGGCGTGATCTATGGTATCGAAGGTGGTTGGGAAATAAAACAAAACGTGTTCATACAGCTTCAATTCCACAGATTCGAATAGGCTTGATTTTTGGTTGTATAATTAATAAAATACCACCGCGCAGAGAAGTCGAATTTTATTATTTAATAAGGGTACTTTGACTAAAACCCGTACATCGATCGAACAGTCTGACGAAAAAAATCACTAGCCTGCTCAGAATACTGCTAAACGAGACTATAATAAAGATATAGACAGCGGACAAACAGGCGATTAGACCCGTTCCTCAAAGCGTCTTTTTCTCTGTATCACTGTGTATAAATATGTGTACATGATAAGCTACCATTTCCAATTTCTTCTCAATGTTCTTATTATAACACTTGCTAAGTGGCTGACAGATCCGTAGTCGCTCCAGCTATTAACAGAATGACGGTACCGACAATAATTTGATTAAGTCAATTATACCGATCTCATACTGACTTTTATTCAGAAAATGCCCGACAATATTCCGTGAGGATTATATAACAATTCTATGGTTTATTCCAGACTAGTTCATGTTACCTCCGTACACACATTGTATAACGCAATAAGATCCCAAAAATTACCGGACACCTTTCTACTGCTCTCGGCGATACTTTACACCACCCGCCGTTGTATCCTTACATAAATAAATCAGCCGTGGAGCAGATAGACAGAGCTGATCAAACCAAACAGTGCGTCGGATATATAAGCAATTATCATATCAAGATTATTGATATATAATATAATGCTTTATTTAGACCACTATAAAGACGTTTCATTGGACAGTTGATTCTGTATTTAGATATATTTCAAACGTCTGGTGAGTAAACTATTTTTTTGTGTGTATTTCGATGCATAGATTTCTATCCTTAAGAACACTTTATGAATTGGCATAAAATAGCATTTTTAAGACAGTCTTTGGCGAACATAAAGTCGATAATGTTACTAACTGTTGTAAGGACTAATTCGTCTATAAAAAAATTTTTGCCCTCAGTCTCCTCTTGCCCCTAAGTTACTCTATTAGACTAACACGGCTACCTATCCTTACACTAGCTTCATTTATCGGATAAGTATTAATCGATAAATCCGTAGGCTATGTCCCAATAGAGGCGCTTCATTGTTAAAGGGATTTGCCCACCATGAGGCGAAGAGAACAGGCTCACAACTCGGTCTTCATATTTTTTACTTCAGATAAATAGTAGTAGCGCTAGTACCCTGACACCGGTAGGCTTTAATTGTCTTAGGTCAATAACTGTTATTGATTGTATATGCTTTTTGGCACTAGTTGCCTATCAATAAACACTTCTTTTTGTTGACGAAGACTTCTGATCGGCTGTTTATCCACAATATCTGACGGCAACAGATCTGCGGACATCAACCTTCATTGTCCCAAGTTGAGTACACGTGGCCTTTATAAAAATATCCCGGGTCATTTACTCGTTTTTTAAGGGAATTTCAATATTTATATAGTTCTTGTTGAAATTCTTTGCAGATATGGTTATTGAGTTGCTTCCATTGTTCTTAGCTCTCCATCTGATGACGTCTTCGGTTCACGGCGGGTTCTGTAGAGACTTTAGATTGTACCAGCGTATCAACGCGACGACGAAAAAACAGACTCTGACGTCTCCAGGATATCCAAGACACTACGAAAGGTACGGCATATAGAGTTGCGGAATGGTACGTATCAGTATCATTAGCGTAAAAGACCTGAATCCGGCGTGTACACGAATGGATGATCATTAACAGACAATCATCTACTAGACACATTTCGTACTGGCATAAATTAGGGATACACACATCGCGATGCGCCATCGCCCCTTTTTCCGGGGGATGACGGCTCCATGTAACTTCATGCAACATCCGTGACTCGAGATAGATTTTTATTTTAGGATAGAAAAATTAATTCTTTAAACACGGTGTATCAAATATTTTATACCAATGAATATTGCATGGTCAAATAAGGGAATTGAACATGTGAATTTAAAAGTTATGTTATTATTTATTGCCTTAATTTCGGCGATCGCCCATTCTCACTTCTTTCGGCCGACTTTTTTAACAACTACCAATCAGACATAAAAACTGTTCCCACTCTGAATACATTCAAAGTCATATTAATACCACCATATATCTCTTAGCACAATATTGCATTTTGTCGATTCTACATCAGACCTTGTAAATATCTAGTAGTACTATGTGTCTAAATGCCAGCGACGTTAAATAATAGATGAAATAATTAAATAATATTCCTGTTTAGAGGAATGGTGTGTAAGTGGTTGATCGAAGCTCCCAGTAAAGACTACGTCATCCGAGTCAAGGTCAAGGACACTAGGCTTGAAGCCAGCGCTGCGTGTCTTAACGACTACGTCACTGTTTACGATGGTAAATTTCTTAGGACATTGCGCAAAAAAGTAGTTTTTAGCCCAGACGAAAAAAGGGAAGGTCTCTGAGTTTTCTAGCGCATATTACGATTACCCCCAAACAACAGTGTGTAGATGGACATCTTTTCACACACTGCGTGGCTTCAGAGAGCGCAGCCGACACTACACAAAACTAATCATTTCAAGCATCTGAACATAACCCCGACCTATTCGACGTAACGATTTATTCCCCATTTAAGATGTGACAAGGCGATAAAATAAATTACGGTAGAATTAATTTTGCTTTATTTTTCTTTGATTTTATTTTGTGTAAGATACCACTATATGAACGACGAGAAGACGACGATGATAATGATAGTGATAGAAAAATCGATGATGAAGACAAATGTAAACGTCAGCTGTCTCATCGACATGACCGTTCTTCGTTAAGTACATGGCACCTTGAGTGAAAACATATAAAAAATTACAATATGAAATCATATATGAATGAATAGGATTCAAATATGCCGTAATGTTACCTGGGGTAGCCATGGTGGTTTTTCTGGATAACTGGCGATATGTGTACAGAAAACCTATACTTCTCGAACAAACGATCTCCAGACCACCTGGTCTGGTGCTCTACCAAAAGAGAAACAAGCGCAAGCTTTCTTCTGCGCATTTAGGAATTACCCAGCAGATTATCAATGTTAACATCATTTTAATATAGCAAACACCGCAAAAATCGACCATTCAATTTATCGCTGGTATGATATACGGACTTAAAATATGTGTGTTCTGATAAAATGGGGTATAACTTTTTTCCATGCTTTTCTCTCTAAGATATAGCAGTGATTCAAAAAAACACTGATTAAAAAGTTTGTCAGTCAACTGCTGATCATAGACGTGTGTAATTAGGCGTGTCGGCCACTTTTAGAGGTGGGAAGCGGGTCTTTCAAACTAGCGCACGATTTGCCTCTTGCACTTATTTTGTATACGGTCATACGTCACACCTTTTTCAGGATCGTTACGAATATTTCGTCGCATCTCGACATGGTGCGGGCGGCGTGGACCAAAGTTCCCGATCGTATCATCTCGCCACGTCATCCTTTTGCTGTTCAAGACGAACTTGCGCAAGGAATACCGCGGCTTTTCGCTCCTTTTTTGGGCCAAACACAAAGGTATGGCACAATCATTTTGCCCCCAGTTCGGGACAGCGTGATTCCAATATTTTATAGGAAAAGATTGACGGTTATATTAATAAGTGAACTGTTGATTCATAAAATATATTAATAAATCAAACTATTCACGCTGTTAACGAGCGCCCAAAATATTATTTTTCTATCATAACGTGTATAATAAGGATGCTACTTGTTCCATCAGTGACATGTTTGTTGGATGGCATGTATTTATAGCCGTTATATTTCTAGGGTTAACGATAACAAAGCCAGCCGATGCCGCGATTACTCGGAAAATTTTGTTCTTCGTCTTTGTTCTCGTGATCGGTGCCGTGATGTTACCGTTTCTACTGGCATACCGCAACAAGCTGCGGCACGAGGCATCAGTATCCACACGTCATAACGGCAACGTTAGTGCAGTGTCGGTTGATGTTCTTAAACTTTCCGGAGAGTTGGTGTAATACGAGTATAACGAGTAGTAAAAACAGCGTGAAATCAGGCGCAAATTTCGTTTTATTCTTTCATCATAGGTCGATACGGAAAGCAGCAGTAATCGGGCCCAAATTATAAATTCATCACGTTTGTACTACATGTATGTATGTACTACGTAATTTCTGGGGCGCGGAGCCTAATGGTTAGATCGTTGTAATTCAATGCAGACAACTGTGGATGAATTTTTGGTTAAAAGATACATGTACACATCCGGCGGACGTTTTTCGAACAAAAAATCCCTCGTTTTATCGTGTTAGAGTGGGTAACCCCTGCAGCGTGGTAAAGGGTTTCTCAATGGTCCCCTACCTCGTCACTCTCGTTAGGAACTAATCCAATGAAAGGTTGAAAGTCAATTGTCTACCCATACTTCGTGGTTTACACTAAGGTGTTTTAACTAATAACTGCGACTAATCCGTTTTTCGTGGTAACTACAGGCTTGCTTTGTGAACAAAAATGACCAACCGATACCGGGGTATTCCTCGAGAAGAATTTTTCCTATAGCAATGTATTCCAGTTATCAAGACATTCCAGTTAGTGATACATGAACGTTGATGCGAGGTCGCTATAGCCCTTTGTGAATAACAGCAGGGGAATAGGACAAATAAATTCGGCCTCTTCCCACGGCCACGATGTTGCCAAGAATTTACATGGTAAAAACACTTTGTATTTGCGTCCTGTCCAATCTTATATAATATCAAAGACCTGTTTATAGGCATAAATTGTAATATAATATCATTAATAATATGTTTTGTAATATAGCATAGTAATTTTTTGAAAAAAAAAAACAAAATGAACTAAAGTTAAAAAATGAACGATTGACATGGCTTATAGAGCAAACAATAATTATTTTATATATTATTTGTATTTCAAAGTAAAAAATTAAGTGTGGCATACATTAATTACTCGTACACTTTAAAGCCGCTCGCGCGCCTTTCGGCTGTCTAACAACTGAGCTATCCCGTTCTCGTTTCACAGATTTGCTACCTCACTGCTTCACTATTTGAATTGATACAAAAAAGTTTTTGCCGTAGATATCATAATGACAGTGGCATTTAATATGATCGATTTGATATTTCATCCTGATACAGGGCTATAAATACAGTTATCAGACGAAGTATTCAACAGCCACTAGATCAGATTTGGCGCCTCGTCCAAAAGACCAGACCTATAAATCTCACTCTTCCTACAGACATGCGAGTTTATTTCGCAACATAATAAAACCGATGTTGAGGTTAGATGCTCGGACATGAGCACCTAATGACTGAAGATAAATAAACAAATTTCTACAAAAAAAACTTTGAATATATAGTGACAATAATGAAAACACGTCATTAGAATCCTCGCGCTGTTTTAGGCAGGGTGTTCCTCAATGATATCCAAAACTGAAACTTTATCACAGTTATGTCATATTATATTATTCGCTGCTCATAAATGATGCTTGACTTGAATCAAATCAAAGCTTAAATCACTAACTGATGACCCTGCTGATATATAGAAAGGAAAACGTATGATATATGCGAGACAAATTCATATTACTTCCGGTTAAAATGTGTATTGGGATAGAAATATATATACATGGTCAATTCAATGATATATGCCAACAGTGTGTTTAATTCGAAATTTTACGGGGAAAATATTGGTATACGCCACTCGGATACGCCAATATTGATATACGTCACACGACGGTGTTTCAAACAGAATTCGTCGCATTCCTATTTTTTAGGCACGAAGGTGAACTAAATATACACAACTATAATATCCTCATTAATAGTGAGAGCGGAGCAAGCATAAAGCTTTTAAGCTTTATCGCAAAACAATATCACCGAGAATAGTTCGAGAATGTGACTGGCCTGTGATAAAATCTGAAACACTAATAACATTACTATGAGATGGGTCCTCAGTCGCCCCAGTATAAAAGTGTCTTTTAAAGTGTCTTTGATAGCCATGTGTTAAAAGGGCACTATAAATCAATAAAATTTCACTTTATTTCCTTTTTCATTTTATATTGGGGAATAAAGAAGTTAAGAAGCCAAAAAAGCAAGCAACACTACGGCAACAAACAGGGAGACAATTTCGCATGCAGCTTAAAGCGCTATAAAAAAACAAACATTAAGCAACGTTAACAAAAAATTAACAAGAAAGATCTGGCTACGTCTTTTCCGTCGTTATGACGTACCAAAACTATAATGATGAAATAAGATGGGATAGCCGAGTGAGTCTATACAAATGAATAACAACAATTAGAAGGTAGCACCTTTTTAGATTAACGCAATTTATTGAAACACGAGCTTTTGCAGACACAAGGAAGGCTTCATCAAGTGAATTAGTGAGAATAAGTAAAGCATACGTTTATATACAGTGCAGGTACAAAGATTATTATTATTATTTAAAGTGACTTCCTCTAAAGATATTCTAAAATATTACGTACAATCTTGATGACCACGAGATATTTACATTATCATAATACAAACAAAATTGAACTTGAAAAATTAAGAGAGGAGGGGGGAAAAGTGGAAAAACTAAAGAAAGAGAAAAAATACAATAGAATTATGGTGTAGTAGATAAGGGGACCCGGCACCATGCAGGTATTAGGGTTGGAGAAGATAGCGCCGCAAGTTATCTCTGAAATCCTTGAACCGTGTTGTTGCTCGGATACCCCTGGCAGTGAATTGAACGTCTGAGAGCCAAGATAAGATAGAGAACGCTGGCTGACCCTTTTTTTAATTCTAGTGACATGCATGTAAGTAGTTGAGGAAGATCGGAGAATTAAATTAGTAGACGGGGTGAAGGAAGTGAAGATATGGTGGAAGCATGGGGCTAGATTATGATAGAATTTGAACATGTCGCACATGAAAAAAATTGCAACGGTTGAAGAGAGAGGGTAGGTTAGTATGTCGTCTAAGAAGAGAGGAACTCGTGCGAAACTGTTCAAAGGTAAATTATACGAAGGCATTTATTTTGGATAGTTTCCAGTATTTGGCTATATGTGTGTGTGTCATATTGAATAAGACTGAGGATGCATATTCGAGTATGGGACGAATTGGTGAGGTGTAGAAGAGGAGTGCTGTAGATCGATTAAATAGGTGGCGAATACGTGAGAACTGAAGCACGAACGGCATTGCCTTACCTTTGATTACAGTAACATGGTTTTTCCACGTGAGCGTTGTATTAAGATGTAACCCAAGGCACTTCATGGTTTCAGTGAATGGTACATTGAGGCCATTTATAGTGATGGCGATAGTGGGGAAAGGCTAGAAGTGTCGATCTTTTTCTTAGATATTAGTAGAACTGTTGTTTTGGTGGCGTTAATTTTCAAAAGGTTGGTCGAATACCATTTCGTGATATCTGGAAGAGAGGCATTTGTTTTTTGGATATTAGATTGCGGGGTTTCTCCTATTTGTTCAATGATACAGTCGTCAGCAAATAGGTAACAAAATCCAAAAGAGGTGATGTCGTTAATGAAGAGTAAAGGTCCGACGACTGAGCCCTGGGGAACCCCACAAGAGATATGGATGAAACACATAAAATAATAATGATAATCCATTTTTTTGTTTTGGAGGCGCCCTAATAACTACTATGTCTCTTAGGCGCCTATATACATTTCGTGTGATAACTAATTATATTGCATACCACAATAGAATGTACATATAACTTAAATCATAGCCTAACACAACCGTTAAATGAAATGAAATGGAGCTCTATTTGATTTCCATTGCCCTTCCAACACATTGCAATCAAAGACTATACAAATTTATGGTTACTATGACTAAATAGTAATGCAAGGAGTATAAGGAATACAGTTCAAAGTCGAACTCGGTATACCATAAGTGAGTCGAGAGAGGGGTACATTGAGGTGTAAGACCTAGCAGTGCATGAAAAATTAATAGTAAAGCGAATATGGTGTTATAGAAATAAGAAAACAAACACCCTAACTTGTATGTTTTGTTTTATCCACATGTGATACTTCTGTGAGTTATTGTATTTGTAATCATTCATGTAGAGACTATCTACCTGCCCGTGCATGGCAGTCATGTATACGTCAATAATAATTTTTCCTTTATGCTGGTCGAAGTATCTTATGCTTCAGACGTGTTTAGTTATCAGTTTTGGGATATTTTACCTAAGGTATAGTTCTTGCGGGTTTATAAATTTTATACCATTATTTAGAGCACAATTTGCTGTTTATGACAATGGAGACATTATTTTTATAAATTTATTACTTAGTAAGTTATAGATGTTTAAAATTTGAATATAAGTGATTTATTGGTAGCCTTCTAGTCTAACTTCGCCCTCGTAATTAGGTACTATTGTGCGGGTGTGGGTATCTAGTGGTCCTTTGTTCAGCTTTTGTGAAGGTTTCTAGTCAGCTAATTCTTGTATCAACATTTCGTTGTTAACCTGAATGTAATTTTCAATACGCGTCTGGCCCTGGTCTTTCATCGTCCTTTCATTGGGCACACAAATACGCAGTGTGGCTGACATACCAGACACGCCAGACGGGTAGGTAGTGTTTTGTTTCTTGGTGAAAGTTCATACTTCAATATCTCTGAATAATGAACCCTAATTATCTATACCGGGGTAACCTGCGGCCCCCGGTACTTCTGATGCGGCCCGTGGTCTCTTTGAAGTTTGAACAAGTACTTACAAAATTACACAGAGTGGACGAGTCGCGCATGGACTGTAAACAGTCTAGTCACAAAAGATTCGTAGCACATTTTTACCACGCAATCTGCATTCAATACACTAGTCGATCGATCAATAGTTGGTCGCGATTGCTATTCATAATTAAGATAACATGCCCGGGAACTGCGGCAGCCATTCTTATCAATACGGACTTTCCTCTATCAGTTTGAATCATCACGTGATCGTACGTCATTGTTACAGAAAACAGATATAATAGGGCAAAAAAAAAACAAAATGACATAAGTGTTTAGTATTTAAGCACGTTAAAAATTACAAAGGCACGCAAATTTTCTCGCGGACGATAGATTCTACACTAACGCTTCATCTCAAGTGTGTTATCAGCCTATGATTTTAGTGACTATGTGGAATACACCCACACCAAAACCGCTCTCTCCATCTGTGACTGTATAGATAATACGTTTTAAGCTCAAATCACACTGATTATCCTCATTTTTCTATTATTCGTCTAAATTTCTTTTCATGCTTTCGTAGCGCGCTATACTGCCCCAGTTGTTAGTTGTTCTATACTTTCTAATTCCCGTGTTATACCTTTTTAATGAATGTCAAGTGAGTAATTAACAAATGTCGATATAACGTTGAATAATCGAATAAACTTATTTTTAAAATGAGTATGAATGCTGCAATTAATATTATTGTTCATCGCTTAACATTGCTAGGAGATTTACTAGTCTTTTGAGGCAGCATAGCCTCTCGAAAGAATTTACTGCCTGCGAGTTGAAGATAGAAATTACAACTGTAGTTTAGAGCCGAAATACATCTAAGGTTGATGAAATAACGGACAAATCCAGACACTGCATCTTCAAGCGACGGCGTGATCATGAAAATGATCGTACGAGGCAGTGTAAGAGCGATGTGAAGCACTGAAATCGGTACGAGCATCGTGGCAGCGGAAAGAGCCGAGGTGAACGTGTTGTCATTGGCCGCTCCGCCTTTCGTCAGCCGCCGGTGTTCTCGATATTCAGTTCTCAATTTCACCAAAATGGCGATCGAGAAAGCTAATAGGGCGATACCGGGAATTACAATATATAAAGCTAAGTACATACAAAGTTCGGGAAATAACAAATATCTGTAGCGCGTTATGTACTTACAATCGTGTATCACTACTATTGTAGCGCCTATTTCTACAGTCGTTATATAGCCTCTTGTCATCATCGGCAGAAATGCGTAAAAAGAATAGATAGATATACTAGCCAGAGCTATCCCGCTACACACAATGAAGCATATTTTCCTTTGATCGGTGGACTGAAGAGTTAGTGGTCTATACAAAGAACGAATCTTGAAAACGTTTGCAGCAACGAGAACGTTCACTGATGTCAGCTGCGATGCATAATGAAAGTAAACGCGTACAGGACAAGATATCCTATATTTTACGTCCTCACTAATGCGGCTGAGAAAATCGGTACCATTCGACGTTATTAAGGACACGATATCAGCTTCAGAGATAAAAGCAAAAAATATAAAAATGGGAGATTTGATGTACAATCTTCTAACGAACACAGCAGCCAACAAGTAAAGGTTTCCGATCATCCCTAAAGAGAATATTAGGGGCGATACATATTCGGCCCAATACGCCCATTCGCTCATAAGAATAAGCTCCTCCACCGTTCTTCTATACATCACTGATGTAAAATTCACGGTATTTGCTTCTTCCATATTCCTGAAATTGAATATAAAATAACTTAATTCTAATAAGCGGCACGGTAGTTTGCAATACTGTAGAAAATCATTTTCAGATTTTCTCTAGCTTTTATGATTCATCAAATATTAAAATTAGCTTGTTATGGTTTTCAATCGGTTTTAGTGAGGCAATGTGCATATTTGCCAAAAAAGTCTCTGGAAACACAGCAAAATTGTTATCATAATAATACTGATACCTCAAATATAGGCATATGACTAAAAGAAGTGTCCACAAACTGCGAGTCGCTGGTGCAATAACTGCCTAACTGCATCGACAATCTGATGTAATAATGAATAGAGATATGGCTTGTCGTGTTAGCCATATCGTAAAAAACGAAAAGTAAAGGTTACGTCTTATAGGCTAAGTGGGATTCATGATTCACGCAAGATGCATCTTTTATCGTATCAGTCGCACTCACTACCGTACTTTCCACCGTACAGCCATTATATTTTCTCGCTAGGTACTTGTTACATATTCTTTCTTTACGCGCATACCCTCGGCCACTTTACAGTACCTGGCCCATTGTTCCGTTCGCTGGTCGAACCTTTTCGTGTTTTTTCACATACTGCTTCGCCTTTGATGTGGCTTGGCTTTGCGTCGCCTTTTGTCTCGGGTGTGGGCGTTTTCTTTACCATCCGCCTGTTTTCAGTCACCTTCCAGTACTTATTCTGTGTACTACCTCCTCATTGCACATGACTAAGTATACTTGTATACGAAAGCTTGCGTAAATCATTAATCTTAGTTAGCTTATAAGGAGTTACCTTTACTTTTCGGGTTTTTTTTACAATCTGAATGTCAGTGTTGATTATGTTAAAGTCATACCTCGTCTTTGATGCTAAATATTCACGAGAATTAACACATTCTTAATAAAGGCTATATGAGTACGAACCTTCAAAGAGGTAAACTTTTCAGAGCGTTATGTTAATGGTAAAATATTGTTTATACCAGGCATGAGATAATGATCAATTTGATTAACTAAAGAACCTGTGTATGTGGAAAACACTTTACTATTCGTATCAGTTGCGTCCTATTGTAATGTTTCTCTTCCTCCATTATATGGCATTAAAACATCTAAAAGAAGTAATTTCTTTCTGCCAAATCATTTACGACTTTTGGAATCATTTACTACATATGGGAAAGCGAACCGAGTGACACGTCTCTCTGGTCTATCGCGTTTATTTGAGTGGTGGGGATCGTCACAAAGGATGGACGGTGGGTGTAGCCACAGCAGCATCGCAGCAATGGATCTCGATATAGTAGGTGTGGTTTCGAATGATTTTACTAGCGCCCTGCGAATCGCTCTACCAAATGCATACTATGCCGAGATGCTTATTTTGCTACATGTAGAGTATTGCAGTGAAGTGTGGGGCAATACCTACCATTCTCTCTTACCATGCATGAACATATTACAAAAGGCATCTGAACGCTTAATATCTATCAAGATGACGCATCTCTGTGTTGTATTGTTTAGAATTGAGCGTTGTGGATGGTCACAAAGTTTGAATGTGGTGGCTACAGCAGCATCGCAGCGGTTTATCTCGTTATAGTATCGAATAACTTAAAAATCACTTTTGCAAATCCTTTTCGAGACCCGATATCCCAAAAGCCCTAGAAGACCTTAAACTGCTAGTCGCATTGTTGCCTCGGGACATTGAGCTCTTGTGCGTTTCCATACATGTTTAAATGTGCGTTGTTGTGTAAATCAGAAAGAAAGTAGTTAGTCAAGTGCTAGAAACACTGGTCTCGTAACCGAATGGGCGAGGGTGCCCCCCCCCCTCCTCGTCAGCTTTCCTGCGATGATCCTCAGCAAGTCATTTATCCCCGATTCTTTGAGTAAACCAATCTCAAAAATGGGTAAATGCTTCATATCCTCGAGGGCAAGATATGCGATTGTCGAAGGTATTGTATATGCGCTAAATATTTCCCAAAATATTTCTTCATTGGCTGTTGCTTGCGATCTATAAGCGTTGTACCCTACATCTTACCTTTAGAAAGAAACGGTAATAGATTTCCTACATAAATGCAGACCCTGAAGAACAGCTCCTTGTACCCGTAGCCAATATTCTCGGTCCGAATGAAAAGTACATAATATCCAATTCAGCCTGAACCGCTCGATGGGTACCACCGAGTTTTATAAACTTTGATATTTCGACAATATAGTTTATAAATATGTTCCCTA
>WURV02178566.1:0-13529 GCA_011762755.2 Epimenia babai
CCACAGTTTTCTAAAATATTAGAAAAGCTATTCACCAAAAGACTCATGTCATTTGTAAACAAAAATCAAATTCTCCATCATGGGCAATATGGTTTTCGAGAGGGTCATTCAACATCCCTAGCATTACTTGAACTGATAGAAGAAATAACCAATGGAAATGATACTAAAAAACTGACAGTTGGAATATTTATTGATTTAAAGAAGGCTTTCGATACGATCAATCATAGTATACTTATAAATAAATTAGAAAATTGTGGGATAAGAGGTATAGCGTTAAATTGGATACAAAATTACCTGTCAAACAGAAAACAATATGTGTCCTTTAAAAATGTGTCATCAGATTCCATGACCATTGACTGCGGTGTCCCACAAGGATCCATACTTGGGCCAATCATGTTTATACTATACGTCAATGATATGTGCAATGTCTCAACTATTCTAAAGTTTTTACTATTTGCTGATGACACTAGCCTCCTATTCTCCGCTAATTCTGTGCGAGAGATAAACGAAACTGTTAGTGCGGAATTGAAAAAACTTAGTCACTGGTTCAAATGTAATAAACTATCACTCAACTTAGGCAAGACAAACTTCATAACTTTCGGGAGGAAAAAAGACAAACAAAATGTAAGGCTCAATATTGATGGTATTAATATTCAGAAGGTCCCAGTAACCAAATATCTAGGTGTCCATATTGATGAAAACTTATCTTGGAATGATCACTTAAGGCACATAGAAACTAAAATAGCAAAGAACTTATCAATAATATATCGATGCAGATTCATTTTGCCAACTCATGCCCTAAAATCTCTCTACTTAACATTAGTGCACCCATTCTTATACTACTGCTGTGAAATATGGGGGAACACATATAAATCAAAACTGTACAAAATAACTATTCTCCAAAAAAGAGCGATGAGATACATATATAAGGCCGGATATCTCGATCCGACCAATTCAATGTTTTCAAAATTGAAGCTCTTAAAGGTAAATGAACTGATTGAACTCAAAACACTCACTGTAATGCACAAAGCATATAACTACACCCTACCACTAAACATACAAAATCTTTTTCAAAAGCCCAAGGAGTGCCGATATAACACCCGCATCATTAACGAGTTTCAAAAAAGACATACAAATACAACCGAAAAAAGTTTATTTATTACAGTCTGTGGAATTGATGCTTCCTAAATATTATATCCCTTGATTCAATTTATGAAAAGTACACTCTAAAATTTAGGAAATTACCAAAAAAGTAAGTTTCGAGCCAGAAAAAGGTTTTTTATATTTTAGAATGCAAAAATTCACATAATATAACTATAACTTTACGAATTGAATTACGTACATATCGAGAATATGGGTTAATTTAATTTAATATGACAATAGTTGTAGCCGAGAACATTGAACCACACTATTCAAGGGGAAGACAATAAAAATTTGTCTAAAATTTTATTGCACATGTATATTTTCAATTTTACTACACTTGTTTTGTAAATTCTTGTTTCCAGTCTGGACTGTGAGAACTTTTCATGCTTCTCCGATGTTGGCCTCAGTGGTTTGGTCATGATCATGGCTGTACTAGAAAAAACAGCTACAGACACCGCTCTTTGCCACAACCTCCTCGTTGCTATTGCCAATGTAGTAAATATATGTAAACATATATATATATATCAGCTCACCTGAGCTTATGCTCAGTGAGCTTTTCTTATCGGAGTTTGTCCGTCCTCTGTCCATCCATCTATCCGATGTTAACATTTTCTTAAAAAATCTTCTCAAGAACCGCTTTTCGCAGAAGTCTGTTATTTGGCAGATATTGTCCTTGGGTTTGTCTTTTCTAGATTTGTTCATGGCATCGTCATCGTAGCTAGGGTAAGTAACTTCTGCCCCCTGTTTGTATTTTTTCTAATCAAATCTCAAGAACCTGCTTATCACAGAGGTCTGCTATATGGCAAATATTGTCCTTGAGTTGATCTCCATATTTGTTAATGGTATCGTCATTGAAGCTAAGAGAAGTGACTTCTGCCTATGTTTTTATTTTTTCTTAGAAAATCTTCTCAAGAACCGCTTATCGCAGGGGTTTGCTATTTGGCAGATATTGTCCTTAGGTTAGTATCTTTGAGATTTGTTCAGCATCTTGTTATGGGAGCAAAGGGGGTAATTTCTATCGACTTTTTTATTTGAAAATCTTGTTTCCGCTTAGTGCAAAGGCAGATATTGTCTGTGTAGGTCTCATTCAGATTCATTTATGGCATCTCTATTTTGGATATTAGATATGATTTCAACCAAGGTTTTTTCACAAATCTGTATATTTCTGTTCAAGTGTCATTATGGGTATTGTCGAAGTCTCTTTGGACTCTTGTTTTTGATGTCAGACAGTCTCCTTGTTGTCTTCTCGTTATAAAATATCAAGGTGGCCTCCTCGGCCTCTGGTTCTGTCTATTTCTCCTTTTTTCTCTTTTTTACAAGTGAGAGTCTTGAGGTTTCTTTGGCTCTTGTTGTATATGGAGTGTTCGATTTACTGTTGAATACATGTGTAGCAGTTGTGTTGCATTTCAAATCTGTTGGTGACATGACTAGTTTGGATAGTACAGTTAAATCTAAAAATCGCACGCATTCGAAAGTTTGTGATCTATATCTCTGCAATGAGCCATAAAGGTTTACCACCTAATTTGCTTATAAAAGTCGCACAATGACCAAACTCTGCTGTTAAGTACAAGTAGTATATTGTCATGTTATTATATAATTACTATTAACAAATTCACCCTATATTAGATTTAAAAGTACTTTAAGGATATTTCTGTGACAAATTTAGTAATTCCCATATAGAGCTATTTTTGTTTTTTGAACTGTGTATCACTATGCAGAATTATTTGTCACAGCCTGTATTCTAATAGTTGCAGCAAAGTGTTCGGTATGTAATGTAGCTATATTATCTGGATTTATATGTACAGTCGGGTGGTGTGCACACAGCAGGCATCATTCAAATGTAAAGCATTTATTTGACATCCCACTAGGTGATCTCTACTTGCATCAACTTAATATACAATCTAGTTTTTTTCATGCCTCATTAATGTACAGTATATAAGTAGGAGACTAGCTCTATTATGAACCTGTAAAATTGAAAGAGTACTTCTAACAGTCTGGGATTCTGGGCGAGGAATGTAATTTCACTTGCTTTTTTTGCTTCCTGAGTTGATAAGCACATAACTACCTGGTGGATTATTCCATTAGGGATACTTATCATATACCTTATGAGAAGTGCTACAAAGATTCTTCAAGGAGTCTGAATAGCAAACAATGAATGATCAATAAATTGGATTCGTATTTTTTATGTATACGTACTTGATTGTACCTGATGAAGTATACTTTATATACGGAAGCTTGCGTTAATCTATGTTAGTTAATCAAAAAAGTTGTTACCTTTGTTGTATTTGAACTTATGGACATTGTTCAGCAGGTTGTCTTTTATAGTTAATATTTTTTTCACCATTATGGTATAACTCTGTTTATCCACAGCTCACTCCTAAAGTGGGAGTTTTGATTTTAATATAAACCCACCCAAATAAAAGTCAGAAAATATATGACTTGTATACGTTGGTGTGGTACTAAACTAAAATCTAGTATAGTTAGTTAACTATGACGATCTAATACAATCTATTTAGGTTAAAATTAGGTTAGGTTAACTTAGTTAAGAATCATTGTTCAGTCCATTGTATGAGGAAAGTGGCTAACTGCTATGATTGCACATATACCTGTAAATCGTATTTCAGATGCTGGAGTCCTCACCCTCTGTTTCCTTGGCTCTCATTGATCATGCTATTGTGGAGACTCTCTGCAATTTGCTGACAACCGTTAACACTCACATTGGCAGGTATTTTAATTTGTTTTTGAAGCTAGGTGTCAGGCCAAAGCCCACACAGTTTCAATTGTATGAATTATGCAGATATCTTAGAGTTGTAACCTTAAATTTTTCTTGTACCTATCAATGAATGTATAATTGCTAGTAGTAGTTTATATTCTTGGGACACATGGAAATCACCGTATCATTTAATAAAACATTTCTCCACAATGATACTCAATGCTATTTTGGGTCATTTATCTGGATAGAATTGGGTCATTTCAAGATGTATTAGCAATTTAGTCATTAATTTGCTATCAGCAATCATCCCTGATGAAGTGTATTTTTATATCAAAGGTTTCTTCTTTATCCTAGTTTTATTCTCTAATGTTTCAACTTTACTATTTGTAATATTTATGTAATATAACCTACAGTTAATTTATCAGTTGTAGTCTCAACCATTAGCAGATTGGCGAAAACCTCAAAGCGGCCTATACATTCAATGAAGGTGGCTTATTTAGTACTATTTAATAACCAATTTTAACCCATATTTAATATTCCAACATTTATCTGAGAAAACCATGTTATTTATCTAATTGTTTTAGTGTCACCCTCTAAATGTACATTTAACCCGCAGTTGCCAACGCATTTTCGCGATTCTGGATTTGGCAGTAGATGTAATATTGCAAATATTGGTTTGTTGTTTAAATCATTTCTGGAGCACAATATTTTTGTGATCCATAATGGGTCGATGGTGCAGCGGTTTTCTTTCATCTACTATTATGTCAAAATAAATATTTTGTGATGAATGAGAATTCGTAATATAATAATAAAAATAACGATGACGGCGGCAACGACAATGGCGGTTACAATCGCGGTGACGAGGGCGGCGGCGACGATGGCGATACTGATGACGGCCACGATAGTGACAACGGCGATAGTGATGATGGCCCTGATGGTGGACGGACTGGATGGACGGATGGATGGCCGGCTGACCGGCGGCGACGAAAAACAGCAGTGGCGGAAAACGGTGACGGCGATAACGACAAGGGTGATGGCGATAACGACGGCGGCGATAACTAGGGGGCGGTAACGATTGCGATAATCATGGCAGGGACAACGATAATGCGGCGACGACAGCGATAACGATGGCGATAATGACGGCAAGGACGACGATAATTATGGCGATGGCGATGGCGGCAATAACGACGGCGGCGATAACGACGGCGATAATGATGGCAATGGCGATGACAGCGATAACGATTGCGATGACAGCGATAACAACGGCGATGGCAATGGCGATAATGACGGTGATGACGGCAACGGCGATAGTGACGACGGTGATAATGATGGTGACAGCGGCGATAATGACAGCGACGACAGCGATAACAACGATAACAACGATAACAATATTATTAAGTTTTATTGTAAGTTCTTAGTCATTGTGACAAGATGATTCCTACGACACTTTACAAAATAAATAATAATAATTCGTGTAATAACTAATTACACATTTCGTGTAATAACTAATTAAGTTATAAAACACATATAAGTTAAATCATAGCCTAACACAACAGTTTAATGACATGAAATGAAATGAAAGGAAATTAAATTGGATTCTAGTATATGCAAAAAATACATAATGACATGAAACAATGGATGAATCAAGAGTTACACTAGGCCTGATATTATATTGGTTAAGTAAAACTATTGCCTAAGTTATGTATACACACAGGTTTGGGAAAAGTGGACTAAAGAAGATTTTGGATCACATAGTAATTCTGAAAGGTATAATGTGAAGAATGTGGAAGAGTCAAGTGTAGATGGGTATGCGAAACAAACAATTGCTATGGAATGTTAAAGCTGTGTATACGCACGTGTGAAGAGCAGAGTCTTGAGTTTTGATTTGAAGATATTGAGCGTGGGAGATGCTTTGATGTCAAGAGGGAGATAGCTAACTAGTTGAGCAGAGTTACAGGTGAATGTGCGGTCACCAAAGGGAACCCGTTTAGATTTGGGGACAACACGAGTGAGTGTAGTTGATTGCGTCATGTTTTTGGCAAGTGTGCGGGCAATTTTAAGATCGCTAACATACTTGGGGGCGGTGGAAGTAAGGCATTTGTGGGTGGGAACGAGTGTCTTGATGTGTATGCGCTACACTACAGGAAGCCAATAGGGGGAGATAAGGGCAGGAGTTATATGTTTAGAGCGATGAGTATGAGTGAGAAGACAAACTGCACTGTTTTGAAGCTCCTGAAGTCGCATAATGTCCTATAGTGTATAGAGGAAAGTTAGTCAGTAAAGAATTGCTGTTGTCGATCTGGGAGGAAACAAAAGCATGTACTAAGGTTTGGCAGACAGAGTGTGTAGTTGAGATATTTTGATACAGAGAAAATATTTTTCAGACTATAATAGCCAGATTTGATAACACTGTTGAGGTGGTGTCTAAATGTAAATTAACAGTCAAATGTGACACCAAGGTTACGGGCAGTAGTAGTAGGAGTAATGGTTGTGTCATTGAAAAAGAAGGAAATTTTGCGGTGGTGGTGTGCGCCAAAAAGTTGAATTTATGAATAGAAGTTCTGTCTTATCGTGGTTAAGCTTTGATTTATTTGTCAACATCCATCGAGAGATGTCCTGGAGGCAGGTCGATATTTGCATGAGCTTTTTTTGAGAGGTCTGTAGTGTTGTCTGGGTTAACGAGAAACCAAAGTTGGGTGTCATTAGCATAGAAGTTGGACTCAATCCTCTGGTGCTTGATAATGTTACTGAGAGGAGTGGTATATATTGAGAAGTGGAGGAGACCAAGAATGCTGCCTTGAACAACATAGGGTAATGGATGAGGTTTTGACTAGTTTTTTATTCATTTATTTATGGGCTGATCAGAGATCATTGTGTAGGCCTTAGAAGGCCATTAACAAGTCTATCCCAGATTCGATGGTAGACACCTTGTGTTATATATTAACTGACTGACATATTAAATTCAGCAAAGCGGCCTGTCTTACGCAGAAAAAGCGCAAGGCTTTTGACTGGGATGTCACCCATATCTCTGTCAGTGATAACTGGACAGTTAAGGGTAGATCGTCTTATTCTGCTGTATGCTGGACATTCCCAAATGTGATGGAGAGCAGTTTCTTTATAAAGTAAGCACTCGGGACATGTATCTGATAGGGATAAACCCATAATCTGTAGGTGACCATCCAACATACAACGGCCAGTCAATATTGAAATAACATTTTTTATATCATGGCGTTGTAATTTAAGCAGCTGTCTAGTACGCATCTTAGATGACCTTGGCATTGTTGCTTTAGCGTGTCTGCAGTCTACGTTTAATCCACTCACCATGCGCTTGAGTATCTATAGCTTGTTGTAACTCACATCCAGCCACTGCTTGTGAGAAAGGTAAGATTGACTCAGGTCCAAAAGGCAGTATACTGCTGCCCTCCTGTGCCAGCATGTCGGCTCGTTCGTTGCCAGGAATCGCGGTATGACTAGGAACCCATTTCAATAGAACAACATGGTGAACACACATCCTGTTGAGTAACATTCTGCATTCATTGACTAGTTTAGATTTGTTACTACATTTATCCAATGCTTTTAGACTAGCCTGACTGTCACTGTGTATGATGAGCACCATACCTTTAATCTGTCTATCCAATATATATATTGAGTGCAAGATATAATTGCATAGACTTTAGCTTGAAATATTGTCATCAGATTACCAAGAGGGATAGCCCAACTTATATCACCTGAACATGGTGGAAAGATGGCAACACCCGATCCAGCCTGATCATTCCTAAGTGACCCGTCAGTCCAACACATGAGTGTATTGTGTATACGACTTCTGTCGGCACTGGGGGCTTATATTCGAATGAAATAGTGTACATTTTACCAGTCATTTTGGTTAATCAAGATATCCCAGGATAGTCTCTAAAACGATTGTTTCTAAGCTGTTTCTCGCATATGCTTCTGTGCGTTCTCCTGGATTTAATGACGGGAATTGCCTTAACCCAGTAACCTAGAGCCTTTATTGGCCTTTGAGTTGACAAGGCATTTTTCATTAAGAGCAAATGCAGGGGAGTTAAACCTAGAGCGGTATTAAGTGCAGCACCAGGAGTGGAATGCATAGCGCCAGTAACCATTACTGATGCAGTGCGTAGTATTTTATCCAACTCCTTCACGATGCTAGTTTTGTATGTAACATCGATCCATACAATGGATGCGTACGTTAATATAGGACGGATTATGGTAGTATACATCCAATACATGGCCCGAGGACTGGGACCTTAAGATCTACTCACTGCGCGTCTACATTGCGACAGACCACATGTCATACGTTTAATCTTGGCCGTCACATGAAGTCACCAGTTCAGTATCTTAGTGAACAAGACCCCGATGTATTTTACCTCAGTTCTTTTCATGATTGGTGTATTGTTAATAAACAGGTCTTTATGAACATACTTAGGTTTGTGTGTAAACAACACAGAATCTGTTATTAGCGGGTCTACCATTAGCCGATGTTCGTTGCACCAACGTTCTACTGTGACAAAAGCATTCTGCATGTTGTCTGTAATGGTACGTACATCACAGCCTGAAACTAACAAAGTTACATCATCCACAAAGGCTTGTACATGAACTGCCGTATGGACGTTTAGTCTCATTAGAAGGCCATTAATGACAAGGTTCCATCATATTGGGGACAGAACTCCCCCTGCGGGCAGCACCTATTAACAGACTTCCCTTTAGATATGCCATTTAGGGCAACTTTAACCTCTCTGTTGTTGAGCCAGAATTGAATCTATCGTGTTACGACAGGATTTACACCAGCGGCAGCCACCGCCTCCACCATGCTGTCTACAGTGGCATTACTGAAAGCACCCTCTATGTCTACAAATACACAGAGAGCGAAATCACCATGCTGCAGTGTGTCTTGAATGCGAGACACCAGTGTATGCAGGGCCGTTTCTGTTGAGAGACGTTTTTGATAGGAAAATTGATGTCTGTGGGTCACATATTTGACCATGGGCGTTATGTGCCACGAGATCAAACGTTGCAATGTTTTTAAAGAATAAATCTTTAAGGAGATGGGTCTAAATGATTTGACATCACAGTGATCAAGATTACGAGGTTTAGGGATAAACACAACCATGGTTTGTCTCCAGCTAGCAGGAATATAGCCATACTTTAAGCATGCTCTATAGAGCTTCAAGAAGATTGACAGAACTATATCAGCTGACTTCTGAAGCATAATTAGATATATACCATCACAGCCTGGGCTATTATATGATATAAACAGTTCTATATCATTGATTATTTTATCATTAGTGACAATGTTAGCTGTGATATCCCACCCAAGACAGTCGTGATTAAACACCAATAGACATGTTACTAGCTAAAAACATAAACTAATGAAGTTATGTGCAATTTGGGGAGCACTGCAATGCCTAATGGTGGTTTTACACTTGTATAAACTTGTACAATATGCACATACTTACGGTGATAACTACTTTGAATAATGAATTACGAGTAAATATGTAACACTATGTGAACTAAGAAAAACTTATGAACTATGCAGTAAGTCTATGTGTAAGCATGGGTGAAGAGGAGACTTTTGAGTTTGGACTTGAAGATGTTGAGAGTGGAAGATGTATTGATATCAAGAGGGAGAGCATTCAAGAGTAGAGCGGAGTTGAAGGTTTTTGTACGATCGCCGAAGTGTAATCGCTTAGATCTTGGGACAACGAGATTAAAGGTTTTCGACTGTCTTGTGTTTCTGGCGGACTTATGGATGACTATAAGATTGCTGAAATACTTTGGTCAGTGAGTTTAAGGCATTCGTAGGTATGAACAAGTATTTTGAACTGTATTCACTGCTCAACATGAAGCCAATGAAGGGAGATGAGGGCGGGAGCGATATGCGAGAGTAACGGGTGTGGGTGAGGGGTCGAGCTAAACTGTTTTAGACCTTCTGGAGTCGCTGAATGTCACAGGATGGAAGGTTAGTCAGGAGGGAATTGCAGGTGTCGATACGGGCAGATACAAAAGGGCGGACGAGCGTTTGGCAGAGGGTTGAGTTCAGATATTTTGAAATGGACGAGTTTTTTTGAGACTGTGATAGCCTAATTTGATGACGTTGCTGATGTGGTTTCTGAAGGTGAAGTGAGAGTGGAATGTGACATCTAGGTTACGGGCAGTAGCTTTAGGAGTTATGGTAGTATTATCGAAAGAAATAGAAAATATCGGTGGTGGTGCGCGACGAAAGAGCGAGGTGATGAAGAATCCTTCAGTCTTGTCAGAGTAAAGTTTCATCCACTGAGAAATGTCAGTCGGCAGTCGGAAATTTGTGAGCTTGGTTTAAACTTTTGTTGGGTTATCAGGATTTACGGGTAACCAGAGTTGGGTATCGTCGGCATAGAGGTTATAGTTGATACCATTTCTTTGAATAATGTCACCGAGGGGCGTTGTATAGGTCGAGAAAAGCAGGGGTCTGAGCACGCTGCCTTGGGAAACTCAAAAAGAAAGTGATTACGTCTTAGACTTGTGATTTCGGGTTTGAACAAAAAAAGAGCGTTTGTATAAGTATGAGGTGATCCATGAGAGAGCAGTCTGCCTGATGCCAAAGCGTGATTCAAGGCGAGAGAGAAGAGTTCGGTGATCGATCGTTTCAAATGCGGCACTCGAATCGAGTAAGACCAAAATTACAGCTTTGCCAGAGTCGAGAGATTTGCGAATGCTGTCAGTGATGTACAGAAGAGAGGTTTCGACGCAGTGGTTTTTCCTGTTCCGATTGAAATAATGAGAGTATAGAGTTGGCATTTAAATGTCGCACTATCTGGAGGCAGGCAGCTCTTTCGATGATTTTATAAAAAATAGGAGGTCAGACACAGGTCACTAGTTGCCGAGGATGTTCTGATTGAGATCGAGCTTCTAAACGAGAGGATTAATTAGAGCGGTTTTAATTTAGTCGGAAAAACGTCCAGAAGAGAAAGAGAGATTAGCAAGAGTAACGAGGACATGTATGAGGGTGTTTATACATATTTTCATTAGGTATTCAGGAAGCGGGTCGTGTGACGATGTTTTAATGGGGTGGTCTAACAGGATTTCACAGATGCTGTCAGCAGTGACGGGGGACAAGTCAGTAAAAGATGGAAAAAGTCTTCGGGTCGGTTCTTCAACGGATGTAGATGTAGTTTTCGCACTTTCATCGAGGCTTTAGCGTATTTTTTATAATTTTGGAGGCAAACGTATCTGGAAGAGATTGGGGCGGGAAAATTTGTTGGTGAGATTAGTGAAGTATCTTTGCTGGAGGTGAGATTGTTGAAAGTTTTGGATACCGTATATAATCACTTACAAGACGACCTTTTTTCACCAAAAACTTAGATTCAAATTGGGGGGTCGTCTTCTAAGTGAGACTATAATTATTTCAAACCAGATCGTCGTCCTCAGGCGCCAGGTAGCGTTTCGCATGATAGACATGTCTACGTATAACATAGCGGTTTGATAGCGTGTGTTGTTTTTACTGAATATACAGTCAAAGATCGTCTATTGCGCCCTTTTGATGACCTATGTTTTTGTTATTGTGTTTATTCTTGAAATATTGTTTTCTTTTCCACTTTTTATTTACTAACGACGATGACGACGACGCGTGGGACAGTCGCAATTCGATTTATTTACATTTCTAGTACTGTATTGGGAATAAAAGTTCGCCTCGTCGTATAAACGGGTCAACGCTAAAATTGACTTTTGTGTTTCTAAAGTCAGGGGGTCGTGTTATAAGTGAGTCGCCTTATAAGTGAGTATATACGGTAGCTGTTGTTGAGAAAAGGAAGCACTTTCGATACAGAAAACGGGTTGTCGCAGCCTATTCAACACATGTAATATGAGTCATTGTTGTGTAGAGTGGAGTGATGAGACAGCAGGAAGGAAGGACGATGACAGATCGGGTCAGTTTAACGTGATATAGAAGTCTCAAATAACCACGAGAAGAGGATACCAGACACCTTCATAAGACAACGGTCTACAATGTCGCACACTGTCAACTGAGAGCCGAGAATGAGAATTTCTAGTGCATCGACAAACCTGGTACCAACTGTTGATTCACGTGCGTCAAGCCATTCTCTTGCGATATCGGTTTGGGAAAGCGAGACGAAGGAACATGTTGTTTTATCAAGTGGGTCTGATAATATTTTACATACGCATCTATGACACGAATAAACCACGTTTGTAAATGATTCTATACCAGTTACTATTGATTTACTTTTTCTGCCTTTGGTATCATGTCTTGTGTTTGATGGGTGTTAACTTGTTTTAGACGGCGATGTATCATCCAGTATACCTTTATTGATCGTACTGTAGTAAGTGTGCTGAACACCATGTTCTGTATCATCTCTCGAAAAAGTAAAATATTACTTGATTGCAGGTTCATTACTCAGGAAATTAAACATTCTTTGTTGACATAATTCGTGAAGTTGGCAGTTATCGTAGTGGTTTGGACCGATTGCCTCGAATCCAGAAGAAACTGGTTCGATTCCTGTCCTTGCCATGATACTACTTGCGGCGTTGTTTGGCCAAGAATTGCCTTAAACCCTATTTGCCAATAGAGGTCTGGGTAGCCCTTGTAGCGAGATTATGTGAGGGATTCTTTCATCTGACTTGTCTCTTTCAAATATGCTCTCTCGCTGATCTGTATTAAGTTTAGCCCTCAGCTATCGCGTTCTCTAATTGTAAATACTCATCAACTATTACAGACGTAGCTAGTAAATATTGTGCGACATAAGTAGGCTGTTTTAGGCGTTTGGAACCGGTCTTGAAAATAAACGTAGGTCAATAGTCTGCTCCGACACGGTCCGTTCTTCACTACACTGTTTTCGCCAGCCCTTATATGGCAGTCTCGGTAATCACTATATTTCTAAGTGATCACCCAACTAACCAACCCACTAACTGACCGACTAACTAACCAATTAACTCACCGACCGCCTGACGGACTAGCTGATTTACTAATTAACTGATTGTAACATACCGAATTTAACTGGTTACGAATATTCTCGCCGCAAATGGAGAATCCCCTCGAATGTTCGCGAACGTGTCAATCACGTCGCGCCACGCCTACGTTACACTCGATATTGTTATCCTTAATATTGCATCATATCGAATATTGTATTGTTTCGATAGAGTCTGCCCCGTAGCTTATAAAAGGCCGGTGTTTCCAATTACTGTGTTCCGTAAGTCGTACAAGTCGTAAAGTTAACATCGCGATTCAGACAATAGAATAATACTGTACAGATTAGGTTACGATTACGTGTAACCATTTAGTAACTCCTAGTGTTAAAGTGTGATTACTAAGCTGAAATTGTTACTACTTTGTGATAATACTTAAAGATAGAATACTCACCCCGAGTCGTACTTGTTCAGTAAATTTTCGTGTTAGTTTTAAGTCAACATAAGAAATTAAAAAAATAACGCCGGCCCTACCGAAGTTCACGCCCAACGATATATGAACTATATATGTCACCGGAGCTGTAATATTTTAAAGTGAGAGCGGACCTGTGGGTTAATTCGTGAGCAAAAATCCGGGGAAAGGAAAGCGTAAACCGCAGGGTGAGAACGCTAGTCGACCTCTTGGTGCATATGCCCCAACGGTACGCCCTTCCTTCGGCTCGCCCGCCGTCTAAAGTTTGCAGCTGATATCTAACAA
>WURV02178577.1:0-13529 GCA_011762755.2 Epimenia babai
TACTGGCAATTATTGGCAATTACTGGCAAATAATGGGAAATAATGGCCAATAATGGCAAATAATAGCAAATAATTGCAACAAATTGCAAATAATTGCAAATAATTGCGATAATGGAAATTACTGGCAATTAGTTGCAATTACTGGCAAATACTGGCAATTGCAAGTAATGGGAAATAATTGCAAATACTTGCAAATAATGGCAATTACTGGCAAGTAGTGGCAATTACTGAGTAATAATGGCAAATAATTGCAATTAATTGCAAATAATGGCAACTACTGGCAATTAGTGGCAATTACTCGCAAATAATTGCAATTAATTCCAATTAATAACAACTGATGGAATTAATTGCAACTAATGGCAAATAACGTCCAATAATGGCAATTAATGGAAAATAATGGGAAATAATTGCAAATAATTGCAAATAATTGCAATTAATGGAATTCAATTGCAATTAATGGCAATTACTGAAAATTAGTGGCAATTACTGGCAAATAATGGCAATTAATTGCAATTAATAGCAATTAATGGCAATTAATTGCAAATAATTGCAAATAATTGCCAATAATGGCAATTACTGGCAAATAATTGCAATTAATCGCAAATAATGGGAAATAATTGCAAATAATTGCAAAAAATTGCAAATAATGGCAAATAATTGTAATTAATGGAAAATAATTGCAAATAATGGCAAATAATTGCAAATAATTGCAAATAAATGGAAAAAGTTGCAAATAATAAATTGCAGATAATTGCAAATAATGGCAATTGATTGCAATTAGTTGCAATTACTGGCAAATAATTGCAATTAATTGCAATTAATATCAATTAATGGAATTAATGGCAAATTATGGCTAATAATTGCAATTAAATGCAATTAATGGCAAATAATGGGAAATAATTGCAGATAATTGCAAAAAATTGCAAATAATGGCAATTAATTGCAAATAATTGCAATTAATGGCAATTAATTGCAATTAATTGCAAATAATAGCCAATAATGGCAATTAATGGCAAATAATGGGAAATAATTGCAAATAGTTGCAATTAATGGCAAATAATGGGAAAAAATTGCAAATAATTGCCAATAATGGCAATTAATGGCCAATAATGGCAATGAATAGCCAATAATTGCAATTAATGGAAAATGATGGCAATTAATGGCAAATAATTACAAATACTTGCAATTAATTGCCAATAATGGCAATGAATGGCCAATAAACGCAAATAATCGCAATTAATGGCAAATAATTGCAATTAAATGCAAATAATTGCAAATAATTAGAAATAATGGAAAATAATGGACAATAATTGCAAATAATTGCAAATAATTGCAAATAATGGCAAATAATTGCAAATAATTGCAAATAATTGCAATTAATGGTAAATAATGGAAAATAATTGCAAGTAATGGCAAATAATGGCAATTGATTGCAAATAATGGCAAGTAATTGCAAATAATTGCAACTAATCACAAATAATTGCAAATAATGGCCAATAATTGCAAATAATTGCATATAATGGCCAATAATGGCAAGTAATCGCAATTAATGGCAATAACGTGCAAATAATTGCGATTAATTGCAGTTAATGGCAAATTATGGCCAGTAGTGGACAATAATGAAAATTAACTGAAAATAATGGGAAATTGCAAATAATTGCAAATAATTGCAATTAATGGTAAATAATGGCTAATTATTGCCAATAATGGCAATTGATGGCAAATAATGGGTAATAATTGCAAATAATTGCAAGTAATTGTAAATAATTGCAAATAATAGCTAATCATTGCAAATAAGTGCAAAAATTGCAAATAATTGCAAATAATTGCAAATACTGGCAATTATTAATGGCAAATAATTGCAATTAATTGCATTTAATGGCAAAGAATTGCAATTAATGGCGATTAATTTCAAAGAATGGCAAGTAATTGCAAATAATTGCAAACAATAGCAAATAATGTGTAATAATTGTAAATAATGGCAAGTAATGGCAAGTAATGAGTAATAATTGCAAGTAATGGGTTATAATTCCAATTAAAGGCAAATAATTGCAAATAATTGCAAATAATTGCAAATAATTGCAAGTAGTGGCAAGTAATTGCA
Source organism: Epimenia babai (assembly GCA_011762755.2). Lineage (NCBI taxonomy): Eukaryota > Metazoa > Mollusca > Solenogastres > Cavibelonia > Epimeniidae > Epimenia > Epimenia babai. Next base: position 2,105 of record WURV02178577.1, read on the forward strand.
ATTAATGGCAATTAATGGCAAATAATTGCAAATAATGGCAATTAATTACAATTACTTGTCAATAATGGCAATTAATGACCAATAATTGCAAATAATGGCAAATAATTGCAAATAATGGCAAATAATGGCCAATAATTGCAAATAATTGCAATTTATGACAAATAATGGGTAATAATTGCAAATAATGGGTAATGATGGCAAATAATTGCAAATAATGGCAAATAATTGCAAATACTTGCAATTATTAATGGCAAATTATAGCAAGTAATGGCAAATAATTGCAAATAATTGCATGTAACGGCAAATAATTGCAAATAATGGCAAATCATTGCGAATAATTGCAAATAATTGCAAATAATTGGTGGTGGGTGTGATAATGGATGACTTGAAATGCAGCGAAATAGGGGGGAGTGGCGTACTACGGTGATGAGAGGAGACACAGAGAAGTTCTGTTTTTGAGGAGTTTAGTTGGAGCTTGTTCAGTGTCATGCAATCAGAAAGGTCACCAAGGCACAGCTCAATATGGACGATGGCAAGAGATAACTCGCGGTATTATCAACATCCACCGGGAGCCATAGCTGAGTATCGTCAGCGTAGAGGTGTCAGTGCAGGCCGTGAGATATTAGATGATAATGAGGTGTGGTATAGCAGCTAAACAAAATTGGCCCCAATACACTGCCTTGCGGCACTCCGTAAAGAAGAGGAAGAAGGTCGGAACAATTGTGAATGACACTCACGACAAAAGATCTCTGACTCAGATAAGACTGTATCCCAATTAAGAATGGTGCCCCTGATGCCGGATGAATGCGAAAGACGAGAAAGGAGAATGGAATGGTCAGTGGTGTCAGAGGCGGCGGAAAGGTCACGAAGAAGGACTGATCGGCCTGAGTCGAGACAAGAGAGGATCTCGCTCGAGACTGAGAGAAGAGCGGTCTCCACACTATGTTTGGCTTGATATGCAGACTGGATTGGAGGTAAAAGGGGATTATGGGTAGGAAATCGATCAGCTGTTTATAGACAACACGCTCAAGCCATTTCGAAAATATCACAAGTTTTGAGACTGGCCTGTAATTCTTCAAAATGATCTTGTCAAGTGATGACCTTTTCAAGAGAGGACGTATAGTGGCACATTTTAAGTTGCAAGGAAAGCATCCAGAGCAGTATGAGCATAAGTATACTTAGCTGATAGTGAAATGATCGTATCTTTTTTTTTCATCTTCACGCGGCCATCCACAATATGTTTATGACGACAATATTATAGCATCACTGGTTTTTATGTTGCACTAACTTCAATACATAAATAGCGTAATGGTGATTCGTTGATCTTGCCATTAACCAACGATAAAATGTAAGCGATAAAGTTTTAGCTGACTCTCACAACGTATCAAAACTCGCATTCGCTACGTATTTGCCATGTTATGACAATGACATGCCAAACAACATTGCTAGAGCTCGATTAACGGGTTTCTGTTGAAATGGTTTGTTTTGACACAATATGTGGTACGAGTCTGAAGATCCCCTATCAATGCATACTCGGCACTAACTAGCCCAAAACTGTTGATCGACGATACTTCCCCAAGGTATGCAACACCATTATAAGTGTGCTTTCTGCCTTGTTATTGGTACAAGGTACACAGGGTGAATTAGGAAGCTATTACTCCAGTTTTTGCACATTTTCACTCCACATTCAATGCTGGTTAGGGCAAGTCAATTTTTTGGGCCGTCAAGAAATTTACCCTGCATTTCAAATTGTTTTTAACCGGTGTTAACCAAGTGATTGCCACCCCCCTCCCGATTTCAATTGGTCAGTAAGTTCCTCAACGGATTGGTAGTGAAAATATATATAGATATCAGGGGAGGGGCAAGACGTGTTCATCCAGGATCATAGGTTTTTATAGGTGGGTACGAGTCATGTGACTAGGGTATCTCTAATAAGATGCTCACTGGTATTCTTAACAAACTCGACAACAACCATTTTATATTTTTTATTACTAATTTTAATCATAAATGTCTGAAAAATACACTATAATTATCTACTTCAATATAATATAAGCATGCAGTGTGGCCCACTCACGGTACAGTACGGGTTCAATGTTTGTTTGTTTACGGAATGTTCCGGATGTTCGATTTATTGATTCCGCTCAAAACAATTCACTCCCGCTTTGCCATTCGCCGTGAGTCTTTCTGGCACTTCTTGGGTGATTTTGCGCTTGATACACTTTCATTCTCCCACTTAATGTACTCGTTGTAATGCACTCATTAGCACAGTTCAACATGAAACAAATATCTAGGGTGTACACAATTTACTTTATAGATAAACTAATTCTATAGATGACACTCACGATTATAAAAACATTCTTGTTTTCTCGTAAAAACATTCGATTTTCGAATAATGTACATGCTACACTAAAGATAGTACAAAACTAAACTAAAATAAAGGGAAATCCTTATTAATTCAGAGCGACGTGCTAGTAGATAGATTCGTCCCAAAAAGACGGGGTTTTCCCGTTAAATATTGTTGTTAAAGCCCTGAGTGAGATTAGTCCAAATCCTATGTAGTCAACGTTGGTTCTTGAAGGATAACGGGCCCGGTATTTGTGTAAGCAGAATGCACTCCAATACGATAAAGAAAGGCCTCCTGATAGAATAGCGCTGTAGATACAGCATTTATTAAAACAGTAACGTTGCCATTGCCGAGCATAAAATGAACCCATCTGGACACAATGCTGTCGCGCAAGGAGCAATCACATCCATTAGGCTGTCGAATGTGACATTGTTAAGCAGCCCTCGAATATCGATAAATATACTCAAGACGTATTCATCATGTTGTAATGCATTTTCAGCGACACTGAATTGCGCTTTGAGTCGACAGTCTGTGAAGATAAGCACATTGGTGTTTACGCCTACGGCTTTTTAAGACTTCCATAAAATATCATGTAACAAACAAAGCATCCTAGAGTCGTAGGTCGATATAGGCTATCATCAATGACATAGGTCGAATACAACTGGAATCGACTTTTATACGTCACCCGACATAATGGCGGCAAGTAATATATTTAGTCTAAAAGGGTCATAGGTCGCATCTTTAAAGAAAACGGTAAAAACGTGGATTAAACAACTATCAATTGAAAGTATTAGAAAATAAAGGCTCTCGGATACGTTTAACAATGAATGTTTAAATCATCTATTCAGCGCAGATGCAATACTTTTGACACTCCCATATTACTCACAAAAGATAACGAGGGTTTACCATTTTACAGAAAGGTCTACTTAGTATTCAGTGATATAAATGACTAGCTGAGGGTCATCAATTGAATGACACGGTGACCGTGGCGCAGATTTTAAATTGTGAGCTTAATGCATTTCCGCAGGGCGCCAATTTTCTCGTGTTAGCTGTAACGGGTAATTGGTTGATAATGATCTAAACGTAGGCGGAAGTGAAGACGCTAGTAACAATGGTATTGCGTTCTAGACGACATTAAATACCGAATCACACCAATCTCATTTTATGGAAGAATGCGACAATAGTCGGCACAGTTCGATCGTCACAAACCATGCGCTGAAGTTATATGATTGTGTGTGTTAATTTACATTTGGTTGAGGATCCTCTCTGATAATGATCTACTCACGGTCTTCAATGGCAAGACACACTGACGAATCGCAATTTAGTAAAGGTCATATTAACTGAATGGTGAACAGATCGAAATGTGGTGTGTGGTAGTCGCTGTATCATAGTGTGATTGCGAGTTAGAAGTGAACACTAGAGTCAAATGGCAGACACCCAAAACCCGCTGTTGACAATAGGACGGTGCACTGTGTACACAAAACCGTAAACCTTAAGCGAGGAATGGTACATTTATATGCACTGTATGGCGCACACTGACGCAAGGAAGATGTAAGGGAGTAGAATGCACAATTTGAGCCCATTCCGTCAACATTTTTCTATGATGACTAAAGGGAGACTATAACATAAAACTGTTATTAGATTAGATTAGTAGATTTACACCCCCTTCTCATTACAAGAATGGTATAGAAGCGTAGAGTAAATGTAAAGATATGTGAAGCGATAGAGGCTCCATATATTATACTAACACTGTAGATGATTCAGAGACACTATCATTTTACTCTACAATAAATTATAGCGTGGGCACCGCAGTAAATTACTTCATGAAAGGTGATTGGAGCATCGAAGAAGATGCCATCAGAAGATGATTGAATTTCTCGAGGCGATAGCAGAGTGCGCAGTAGAAAATGGAGGGGGCGAGACGCAAGATTCGAAAACAAATGTTGCGAATTCTTAATCCGTCAAGCTGTTCGAAAGAGTAGGGGATAGACAAATGACAACTCTTAAAATTCTATCTGCATCATATCCACCACTTAGGGGAAAGATAACAATAAACATTATGATTCTCCTGAACAGCTTCAAGCACTGACAGTTAATATAAAACAGAGAAAAATAAATGGACACACTTTCTGCTCACAGTTGGAGTTGGACCCAAAACATTCATATGGCATTATGTCGCCAAGCGTGTGCGTGGCAAAGCTTATAAGTAAGTAACTAAAGAATTTATAAACCCCCTCAACAGCGTACGCTGCTCTGAGGTGGTTTACAAAAACATTAAAAACATCTTAGAATTTTATGCGTTAGTTAAAAACAGGGCTAATATAAAAATAGAAATGCCTCAATAAATTTCTCAGTCCTTCATTGTGGACCCACTTGTACTTTTGTCTGTCTTCACAGACCGACGCGGCTACACTCTTACGAATAGTCTACTGTATAGTATCGATATCTATAGTTCAATAATGACGCGAAATATTAATACTTAATATTAGTCACTATTTTAAATAACGACTAGAATTATCCCTCTTACAGAAGAAGAACAATGTTTCATTCTTGGTTCTGTAGCTGATTTGCAGTCTGCAAGCATGGACTTCACCGATAGTATATTGCTTTTCCAGAAAAATTCTATCGTAGAGGTGGGGAAAGTTGGTGGGAGATTGTCGTGAGTGGGGACGGGGGTGCGTTTTAACTGGTGTAATTATTCGCATAATAGTACATCCAGAAGAAAGGTTAACATTTCAACAGATGCAACGTTCATGATAGTCACCGTATTGTTGATAACTGACTTTAACAATGCCTCGATCTTGTGGGCTCGTGGTGAATGATGCCAAGGTTCTCGTTGACAAGAGCTCTAATTGCGCTTAGCCATCCGCTGCAAGCACGGGCAGCAATGGGTCGTGATAATTTCCGGAGAAGATTTTGAGGCAATATCGAGATTAGGATGACGGACAGGTTCGCGACGAGGAAGGTCGGCCCTCGGATGGAGGGGCATGATACGAATTGTAATTAACTTCGTTACATTCACCTTGCCCCTAAATAGACCCAGGATGGCGCACGCATTCGCTGTATAAATGACGTCTTTCGATGCAATCACAGAGGACGCAACGATGTGACAAATGTCTCGGACATGTCGTACTAGTAGGCTACGATGACACGCACAATGATTCACAATATCCACTGTTAAATGATAAAACATATGATTGATACCCATTGACAATGTAGAAACATTGTTGCTTTTAACCCTTCGCACTCTGTTGTCACATAATTGTATTGCTATTGTAATGTAATGTACAGATCTCAGCGTGGTAAGGGTTGAAGCAGAACGATGCTGAATATCTTGATTTAAACTGGATTTGCCATCTGTTTAAATACTAGACTTGATAGAAGTTCTTGCCCCATACAATTTCGGGTTCTACTCAATCAGTAAAATAATGCAATTATAATTTTGGTTTATGTTAAATTACGCTGTGCATTATCCTAAATACGGCTTTCAATATAAATACAGCCCACAGATGCAGCTTAAATAAGGTAATAACATATTTACGGTAAACATGTTGTTGACATCTTGTTCGGTGTGAGGATAGATTTTGATGACCTATCTTCTGTACTTCTGCGTAACGGCGCGCGGCATCGTGCGGGGATGTGCGTGCGGGATGTGCGCATATTATAGGAATGATTGATAGTCGATTACACCCAACATATCTAACCTATAACGAACAGCGAGTGGTGCCCGCTGAGACGATGCCATTACTACAACGTTTCTACTGAGCTTCGTGCCACTGGGATCAGTTACTGAAACATATCATAATTATAGCCTGCATACTCTACGAGAGAATTTCGTAACCATGTCTCCGAGACAATCGCTTCTTCAACTCCCCCAGGCAGACCACAATTCGAGCGGTATCGATTGATCAAAGCGAGCTCGAACAATATCGAGCTGAAGTGATTAAGCATAACATAATATTTTGAAGTCGTAGTAATCACAATCACGTATCGTTGGCGAGGAGCAGCATGAGGGTAGGAATGAGGGTAGGAGGAAAGGAGTTAGAAAAGGGAGTGAAATCTCAATTAATTCACTGCGTTTTTGACACCTAAAACTGAGAACTAGTGTACTATATATGGTACAGACAGAATACCCAATTTCTCCGCGCTCGTATATCCTGAAATGATTCATGAAATCCTTTGAAAAGTCACGTCTGTAGGCTCCAAATATAGAGCTTCCAGGGATGGCGTTATAGAAGGGTAGCAATTAGGCACATACGACACTCCAATTTCCGATATGTGATGAACGATTACGTTTTGTGTCTATAGAATGCCAACGTGCTTGTACACTGTCTGAGCATGCGCATCAATATCTTAATTTAGTGTAGACATTCGACGCAAAGTAAACAAAGTCGGGGAAGAGATATCGCCAGAATGTAATCTGAACTAGTAATAACTTATGCATTCGTAATTCCATTGAAGGTGAACATAAATTAACTGTTTCTAAAGTTTTAGTTTAAAAGATTTCATCACTTTACATCAAGATTTAAGCTTGACCAAAGTGCATGCAATAAAATGTCGTGAGCTGAGACAAACAACCAGCTATCTCCATTTTGGTTATTAGCCCACTGTTATTCTCAACCACACGCCAACATAGTTGATAACTGCTTGTTTTTTTTCCATCATATAACTCAATAGTATTCACACATGAATTGTATCTAATTATCTAATGGAAATATAGTAGTGCTTTGCAGGTAACCAATTTTTAACATAAAACATGGTGCTTGGACTAGAACGTAAGATAGCCAGTTGTTCTCAGCTCAAGGAAATGTTCAATAATTACTTCATCAGATAAGAGCATAATATAGGTGAAATACAATTCCCGTCTTACCGGTATACAACACATGGAGTTTTAATTTTGGTAAAAGCGCCCGAACCCAACATGCCCGTGGGGTCTCGGTGACCCTCTTGGTGTGCTTGTACAACGGCTTCCTCGCTTTGACGTGACTGTGTTTGGAAGTCTGATGGCACCGTGACAGCGTCACTTGCGACTACTGCTGCACTATCCTTTAATCTCACTGTACGCAATCGGTATTGATCACAGATCTGAGACCCCAAAAAGTTACGTCACTTACTTTAGTAACCATAAATAAGTTAAAGTGCGCGCAGAGATGGAGCAAATCTTTATAAAGCCAATATTTACCTATATAGTACAAATCTACGATAGACTCAAATGATATTCGTAAATCAATCGCCCCAGAATCCGACCTCAACGCCCCCATATCCGAGACGCCACTTAGGGACGCCATTTGTGTGGTGCACACGCAATCACGACACACGCTTGGGAGAAATGTCAATTGGAGCTTTTTCCGGTGTCATTGTACAACGCAACTTAACCGGGCAGACTCGGTTAGCGCTGTTATATAGAAATTGACATCCCAGGGACTGCTGGAACGAATCTACAAATCACGAAATTAATATCCTTACTGCACGAGTGACTGGCAAAATCAATCAATCAATCAATCGCAAAATGTTGCCAAAAAGTCTCGACCAATCATGAAAGGTTATTATTGCGAGAGAAATCGTTGGACAAATCGGCAAATACTGTTAGTTGCAGGCGGTGGCCTGCATGAAGGGTGACATGTTATTGCTGCAAGTGAGATCGCCTGGGCAAATCAGGAAATACTGTTATGCAAGGCAGATCACCTGAACAAATCGTGATATATTGTGCCACTATTGCCACACATGTAGACTATGTGAAAGAAGGGGAGTAACTTCACGCCAGCGACGTCCATCTTTCTGCCACTCACGCTTTAAACTTGGGATTTTTGAATTTTCAATTTTAATTGAATTAATTCAGTATTCTGTATTGCGTTAATAATTTCATTATTTTTTCACCTTCAATCTATGTATTTTTAAAACTTCATAACTCTTTTTTTCCGTGGTACACGCATCATTCACCAGCGCAACGCACACCTTCACCACACCCATTTTCATCCATCATACACACAACACACACATACAACTAATTCCGTCTGTTATTGTCGGAGAAGCTACCGGCATAGATCCAACAACGGTTGCCTCTGAAAAGCCGTCAGCGCTATTAATATCACAACTTCTGATCAGAGTCACGTTTAATCGAATCTCTCTCTTCATCAGCTATGTCTGATTGGACTGATGACAAGCTTTTTTTCTCTAGACACACTTTATGCCTAATCCTAATACAGGCACGCGTGATTAAAACCTGCACAGCATCCACCACTCTGATATATGCTGGTGAAAAACATTAGTTGATTAACGAAAGGGTTTTGCTCTTACAGATGTACCAACTTTAGTAAGTAGACCTCCTAGGGTCTAATATACGTATGCTTAGGCTGCTAACAAAGCTCTATCATACATAACGCGTGATAACCATGATAGAACTTGCCTCTCTTCTGAGAAAACTGAAGATGTATGGTACCATCTAGTGGATATTATCAATATTGACCACATGTGGGCGTATATAGGCGTGCTAATCTCATTTGTGGTGCCGAGACGTCGATGGAGTGGGCGAAACAAAACATTATAGCACGCCGTGGTGAATCGACAATAAAATACATTTCTCGGACAGTTCATGAGTTGATGTGACCATTTTTGTTCTAATTTTAGCATGCAGAAATATTAATACTTAGACTTCTGCCTGCAATAATAAACACAAACAAACGTTATGTGGGTCACGGCCTTCAAAGATTCATTAATTTTTGCCTTGTCTAAGGAAGCGATAACTGTTTACAGAACGTGCAAGAGAAGCCATGCTTTGGCATAGGTCAATAAGAGATCATTAGAGGGATGCCGATGAACCATCCGTTTCCGATAATGTGGACACAGGTAAATCTGATGTAGACGATGATACTGAAAGTGATAGTATCAGCGAACATGAGAGATGGAAGATATTGGTGATGTATAGCTCTAGTGACGTATCACTACTTTACGCTAGTCTAGTAAGTATACTATAACGTGGTTTTTATTCCAGCACCAGGCAAAAATGATTACAGTGATTTTTTCGACTTATACCATTGATGGTAATGTGTTAAGAGATTCTTGAACAAACAGTTACATAATATCGTATGGGGGTGTCAAAACTGTAAATAGCAATATGCTTGTGGTTATCAGGCGGGATTGAGAATGCCATTTGGTCTTAAATAGATACAATACAGCACAGCGACTGCACGTTTGTTGTACTCTTTGATATGCAAGGGTCATTCAACAATGCCACTTTGATAAATGCTGTTTGGCAATAAAAAAGTCTATATATACACAGTGTTTCAATTCTAAACCTATGAAAAGATATGGCCGTCAAGGTGACTTCTCTTTCTGTCCTATGGAATTTAATGATTGTCAGGCTATTACATAATATTACGTAAGGATGCTTTAACAACTGTATATCTTATAAACTGTAACAACTCACCCACCAATCCACGAGAAACAGACTGGTATATTTGCCGAAATCCTTATATAGTTAGTCAACAAGGTGCTACCTTTGTATTTTCATATTTACGACATGGCTAACACGGCAACCCACACCTCAATGTTTGCCTCCAGACCTCAGTCGAAAGAACATGATTTATTCATCAACCATAGAATAATTAACAAAAGTCTGAGGTTAATTTCTTAGACATAATAATCACACGATCACTCAACTATGAGCAAAGTTTCAAGATAAAATGTCAAAAATGTACACACGCAGTGGAGACATTGCAGTTGGACGTTCATAGGCACTGACGCTTGAATCTGTAGCTTAGATTGTACAATACAGTCGTAAGTTACATACTTACATATGGAGGTGTCATCTGAATAGAGGTGATTTCAAAATCTGGTATGGTCAAAGTACAGAGTACTGCATGTAGGATGACTGGATCTATGGAGAGTACCCTCGATACTGCTAGTGATGTAATGAAATTTTAGTGATTTATAGTGCCCGTTTAACAGATGAAGAAATATCTCTAGAAGTGAAAATAGGCCATCACAAGGTCTCAAATATCACAATCAGGATGTTAAACAACATAAAAAATCACGTGGTAGCCTAGATAAAAGTGTCAACAAGGGATTGGGCATTCTAAGATATATTACTAGTCAAATTCCTGTAAAATTAACAAAAAGTAGAGGGGAATAAGACAGTTCTCACTCTGGCTTTAAATGTATTTATCCCACAGTATATTATTGTCAAATGCGTAGTGGTAGAGAATTGAAGAGAACGGGTTAGGCAACTGCAAAGGCGCTGTCACCAAAGATGACCCATCTGGAATTGGGTATATTTAGAGTCAGCGTCTGATTCTGTCTGGTGGACCTACCGGTATTATGGACTGATATCAAAAACGTGGGATATGATGGTGAAGCATTGTTAAGAAATTTCAAAACGTCAAAAGCAGAACTTTAAATATAATACGCTGTTGCATAGGCAACCAATCTAGGGACCTTAAGATGGGTATGGTGTATTCTCTTGTTTAGCAGTAAGGAGATGGGCACAACAGTTTTTGTAATTTCTGTAGTCTACTGATCTGAAACTTTGGCATGTTAATGGAAAGAGAATTATGTACCCTTTGGATTAACTCCCCTGCATATTTTCATAAAGAAAACGGCCCCTGGCAACATGACTGATTAAAATCGATCGAGAATACACAAAAAATTGAAAAGGGCCAAAACTGGCATAAAATTAAGATAAATAATACAATGCTCATCAACTACAACTCTTGTAGGGTATGTTATCCAAAAAACAAAGATATTATTTATGCTCAAACAATGATCTTGATGGTGAGCTCATTTATATACACGTATACATAGGTATGTGTATGTGTGTGTGTGTGTGTGTATATGTATGTGTGTGTGTATGTGTGTGTGTATGTGCGTATGTATGTGTGTGCGTGTATGTATATATGCATGTATGTGTGTATGTGTGTGTGTGTGTATATGTATGTGTGTATGTGTGTGTGTGTATGTGCGTGTGTATGTGTGTGCGTGTATGTATATATGCATGTATGTGTGTATGTGTGTGTGTGTGTGTGTATGTGTGTGTGTATGTGTGTGTGTGTCTGTGCGTGTGTATGTGTGTGCGTGTATGTATAT
>WURV02178588.1:0-13526 GCA_011762755.2 Epimenia babai
CACAAGTCCCAACACAATCATCTATATACATATAACAATATATAAATATTAAAACACACAAAATGTACATAAAAAGAAAAAAAAACAATAGTTAACTATATACGAAAATACATGAGTGTGATATGTAAATGTCCTATTTGTCCGAGTTGTTAAATTTTCCTTAAAAATACGACAAATGCGTATATGAAACGCACAAAAAGTACATGAAAAGCCTACATACATAGCTATATACGAAAAACAACAGTGAGATTTGGATTTCTTATTTGACATTGTTAACAATTCGTCAAAAAATACCTATGACATTGGACACTCACCCTGCGAGCTCCGCCCAGACAAGGTCTAACATAGGCCGAATTTATATTAGCTTTTCCGGGGACTAGAACTGGTGTCTTCCGGAATTCAAGACCGATGTTTTGGTGTAAATCATAGTATAAATTCGCACCCTTGAGCTTTTTTAAAGATACGAGTCATTATTTACCTCATTTATTAATTTAACGATGGCCAGACACGAGATAACAGATTGGCAACAACACACGGATTATCAAAAATATCATTATTAAGGCACATTGTATGTAATGAAATGAGAGCGATCAACATTTCTAGGAAATATAAATAGAAATATATTTTGATTTTATGTATGCTTGTCATCGTTTCTATTTACTGATGATTACGTGTTTTTTTTCTAAATCTGAAGCTAGAATTCATGCATTGTTACAAAATAACAACTCCCATTTTCTATTTCGCAAATTCTCGTCGAAATGACGAACAGAAATAGATTAGTGCAACTCTACAACTGGATAGTTTGCCTCTGGCACTTTGGCGGGAAAACAAGCAATTTACTTGGGCTTGACATTTGCGGTTTTCGCGCGTAATCGCCTATTTCTCGTTAACGCCACGGCGCGCTTTCCTTCACCATTCAAAACAAATCAAAGTTGTTGATAGCTAAATACGAAACTGTCGTATCCAGTTATAATAACATAGAAAAAAAGAACGAAACACAATATTACACTAAAACGTCTTATTTATTAGACAAGGTGGTGGGATTGAAAATATTTTGGCTACCCAGAAGTTAGAAAATGGCTGACTGTTACTTGGCTGCTGTATTGCGTCCTTCAAGTTCTAAAAAATCGAAAAATTTCTTAATTATTGTCGTTAGAGGAAGCCTTGTCTGTAAACAAGAAGAGTTAATAGATCTATCATAGGCGATCCCCAAAATACCGCGTATTAACAGCAGGCGAAAAAGTTGCAATTCTTCAACTACACGACGAATATGACAATATTATGATCAGCGGTGATGAAACTCTAGACCCATGTTATATTAAATCTGGGTGGGAGAATGAGGCCGGGGGTGGGGGGTTCTAAGAAATTACCACCAACAATGCACGAAGACATAAATTTGCTAAGTGTCACACTGTAAAAAAGCCTGTAGTTTCCACAGTGTTTACTGTAAAAAATACATTGGCTTACCGTAGGCTTTACAATCGACCATTACATTAGTTTACTATAGACTTTACAATCGACCATTACATTAGTTTACTGTAGAAGACTCAATTAGAGAAGACAAAACTAGATTTGATCCGCGGCATTTGACGCAATACTGATAGACAGTACACAACGAAAAAAGGTGAACTAGGAAGTTAGTAAGTTTGGGCGCGCACGCGCGCGCGGTAGATTTGACTTGTCCTGATATTTCCGGAACCTCGTTTTACGGTGTTTTGTTGTACAGTATTTTATTGTCGTATGTAATCCCTGTAATCTATATTTACAGTAACATATTGTGTGTATTACAGTAAATATATTTACAGTAGTTAACTTTTAAATACTGCAATACGTTACTGTGCTAATTACAACAACTTTAGTGCACTTAATTCAGTTCTTTGATACGCCACAAAAATATCCCCAACGTTTCCCCCCTTATAATACCCGTCTGATGTAGTTAAGTTTAATGCCGTAATGCCTATGTCTATGATCCATGTGTCCATCTTTAATACGCAATTTTAACAAACATATTAATGACATTGTTAATAAAAAATATAAAACTACGATCTCACGGTATATACAATACGTGAGAAGGCGCTTCGCAACGAACATTCAATAGGCCAACTATTTCACATTTAATAAATCGTTATGTTAAGTGTAGCGTGATTTACTTCCGACATACAGGTGGGCAGTAGGCAGTCTACGCACTTCCTGACTGACGAGTGACGTGCGTGGTCGACGGTCAGCTGACATGACTACGTACGGTGATCCCCCCCTACTGTAATAAATAGCGCTGACCATATTCAGTGACATTATTATAATAACGATCTATAATAACTGTAAATGGCCAGTAATTGCCTACGCTGCACACAGCAGTTTAATGCCATCCTTTTGGCAGACGAGATACCTATATAAGAGACCACAGCAGCCTCGCGACCTTCAATCCAATATTAAAACCTTGCCTTGATTATTGGCGAAATAAATAATGTCGAATAGGTTTGAAGAAGAGTATAGACAATCGATACTAGGAGTATCAAAACTTTGATCGCGCCAATTCGGGGAGAGGTTCGTCAGATAGCAAGGCTCTTTGATAAACCTTTTTGAGATCTATGGTAAAGTTCGGACATCGGGTTGAAATTTCTTCTTTTTGTTACGGTAACTTGAACAAATCTCGATTAATATCCCGAGTCTCTCAAGCAAACGCGATACTCCAAGGTGAACCAATTAACTGAATGTTTCATGTAATACTCTTCAGGGTCATGAAACGCGATAACACCACGATATGACCATGACCACCACGTTGCCCGCAAGATGATGTCGCGCTGTTTCATACGTTATACAAAATCAGCCACGTAGGTGACTGGTAATTCCTTCTTATGCTCCATTAGCCAATGACAATACACCATTAATAAGCTTATTCCTAAGCATGCAAATGTTACAACAATCCATTGTTATAAGACTTTATTGAATAATTTTGCCTGAACCTATTTTGTTCGTAAGCTTGCATAATACACTCAATTTCACATTTAATCAATAAATATTAATATACAAATATAAATATGAATATTCCAGAGCCTAAATTACACGTCAGTATAATCACTTAGAACGCTACATTACATCACCAATACAAATTAAACATAATATAGACAAATCACCTCGTAGGCTACTACATTGGAAAAAAAGCTAACAAAAGTTTGTCCTTTGGTGTATAAACTAAAATATCAATATTCAGAGCGGCTATGTTGGAGTACAGATGCCGAATCATACATAATAACCATACTATTCGCACAAGTTATTATAGGTTGCATTTTATATATATGTAACACACATTAGGATTTAAATAGGGGAACATATCCATTTTATTATATATCATTTAGGCGGTTGTCATATACGAAGATGGGCTTTTTGAAAAGTGATTCTCTCAATTTAAAACAATGAAATAGAAACTTACCCATTCTATTAGAATTAACTTCATTGAGTAATTTTACCGATTTAAATTTTGTGGGCCAATGCATGTAATATCTACTTAAAAGTTCAAATTACGTCTAAGTTCACGATAAGCAAGGCAGACAAGTACAAAGTGATATTCATCTTCAGTTTGTCCTGTGTTACAAAGGCGGCACTTCCGTGTGTCGGTAGTGACACCAGTATACCGACCAGTCTCTACGACGAGATTGTGTGAGGACGTGCGGAGGCGCGTCAAGCTCACGCGCCAGCCGTCAACAAAGACGTCCTCGACATACTGCTCCCGGCCGAATTCGGTCTTTATCAATCTACATAGGGACAATTGCTACATTCGGCAACGTCGGTGAACCACCCTTGGATAAACTGATCCCGGTTTCGTGATAACACATCTGATATAGAAACATGATAAAAACCATCTATCCAGACAGAACTAAATCCCAAATTGTCTAAAATAGTTTTAACATTAAAGAGCCAATGAAGTTAAAATATATTGATATTCACATTTTTTTTATAATATCGATCATATGACTAAAAACAGTGGAGATTAGGTGGTCACTTGTTGATAACAGTCTCTCCAATAATTCGGATAAATTATTAATAAAATATAAAAATAAAATCGAAGAGAGTGGTCCCCTTGTTTAACACCGGACCATATATCAAATTGCACTGTTCTCATCGTACAGACAGCCTTTAACCTTGTTATATATACATTTAATCAATCTTATAAATTTACTACTCAATCCGCAATTATATAATTTGTGCATGAGTGCATCTCTATTTACACAATCGAATGCTTTTTTAAAATCAACAAAACAGGTAAACAAAAATAATAAAGATAATAATTCAAATAAAATATAGTACTTTGGAGTCGGAAAATGCAGTCGGTAGGGCAACGATTGGGGCGATATCCATATTAGAACTGGTTTAAAATATTGTTACCTTCTGTCCATGCTACAAATCGACGATTAATCACGTTAGAAATTTTTTTCGAGAATCCACTTGATAATGCTAAGCCCCCTAGGTCGTTAGCTGACTTAGAGGGGGTGAATTTTTAGTATCGGAATAATGGTAGATCTACATCGATATCTCGGATAATAGCTATTATCATAAATATCATTAAATAACAGTTTTAATGAAGGAAGAGTAACCTCCCGTTAGTAACCTCTTGATAATAGTACAACCCGTCTGCACCCGAAACAGATATCCCAATCATGCAATGATATGTCTGCATTTGTAAGCGTGCACCCACGCGTTGAATAGGGCTGACACTTAAAGTACAGGATGGGTTAGAAAACGGAGCCACGTGTTTAAATCGTCATAACTCCACTATTAGTGGGTAATTCCCCCTATTTTTCACAGGTCTACAGAAACTTTAAATCACATTAATATGACGTCATAGAAGCCACACAATTAGTTATGACGTCATCTTTTCCATAACTACCCGACAGTTTCTGTGAAAATTTTAGTTTTCATTCATTTGTACCATGCCTTCTTACGGTATGGAAGATTTGACTATAATGAAAGTGTGTAGGCAGCAAGGATACTTAGCGAGACGAATGCTGGCTGAATGTCCGAGTAACAGTAAGGCATATGATAAAGTTTTGATTTGAACCTAAAGCCTTCAAACGGCGTTATGTACAGGAGCTGACTGACAATAACAAAGTTCAACGTCTTGAGTCTTCCCATAGGTTGATAGATCAATTCTCCCAACGTACTGTTAGGAGAATTTGGTTTACAGATGAAAAATCGTTCACCGTATGCTCACCAACTAACATACAGAGTGACAGAGTCTATTCCGATGCGAACCGGAAACGCGACATTCCCCTTGAACGCCTACTCAAGGAGCGACCTCATTTCTCACAAAGGCGATGGTTTCAGTGGGTGTGTCCAAATTAAGCAAGACTAGTGACTTTGTGTTCATTGATGAGGGCGCAAAATTCAGCGACGAATGCTACCGCGATCGAGTTTTACAGCAGGGTTTATTACCCGATATAAGGGCGTTATCGGACAAGTACGTTTTGCAACAAGACGGTGCACGTCCACACACAGCACGGATATGTAGGCAGTTCTTAGATAATAATGTTCCTGTTTATATCGAACCCGAAAACTGGCTGGCCGGCCAATTGTCCGAATCTAAGTCCGGTCGACTACCGAATATGGGCGGCATGGCAAGAACGTGCGAACAAACAAAGGTGCCCGCATTTGCAACATGCGCGTGAATGACCGAGGCTTGGGAGACCATCTCATCGTGACTTATAGACAAGTTCAAAGTCCATAAACGAGTGGCGACCACGACTAGCTGCCTGTGTTCAACAAGACAGGAGACGTTTTAAGCAGTTCTTTTAATCAAAGTAAAGTAAGCGTGTATATTAAGCTGATGTGATACCGCCACATCGGTCTACAGTGACAATTTTAAGCCAATGTCATGTCCCTTAAAATTACTATACTGTACGTCATTTTCAATAAGTTTCCAACACTTCATTTTATGACGCCCGCTAGTAGATTTTGTGGCAATACCGTATTTATTAATATTTATGTTTGATATTTGGATGTTATGTATAGAAATAGTTACTTTTAAGTTGTGTGAAATATGAAATAAATATATTCATAACTAATACTAATATACCTTGTCAAACACGTGGCCCCTTTTTTGCCCAACTGTACTTTGAAAGAAAACAACCTCATAAATTATATAAATAATAACCCTTTAATAATAAATTACATGCAAGCGGCGGAGACGGGTACAAGGTTTGACGGCAAAAAATACTTTATCCCCTACGGGCATGACTCACTATGTATACGATACGGTAAACGTTACATCAAATTAACGGTTTATGGTCACAAACACACGTTCTCTCTGTTGTTATTCAGGAACTACTAAAGCTGTGATTCCTTTCCCGTTATTTCTTCATATGACATAATAAGTTGGGACGAAGTGATAGCGCTCCACGGACGACGCCACGCTCGCTGTACGTGGCATTATTTTGGACAATGGTCATTTAGCTTTCAACCCATGTTGTGTTACGCATACCATACGTAGACTAGTACGATTCAAATGGGTTTCTGGCATGATTATGCGTATTGTGTTAAACGGTGAATGTGAACGCATAATGAGACGACTTTTGTATAAATTCGAAACGTGAACCAGAAACTTCCTACAGCGCAGTTATTGTCAAATCGACTCTATATAAATATTGACGCTTCGAAAGAACATTGCTAGTAGTCCTGCTACCCGCGTCGGTTTTTTGGCCGACATTTTGGTTTCGGTAATTTACATAGTGGAGATCGACGCGATCAGATAACCTTGCAGGGTATGTATAAGTATAATCTTTTACACAAACCGTAGTCACGTCAAATAATGTGTCGAGGCTAAATAATGTAGATAAAATAATATAGCCGATGTAAATTAATCTATCACTCAATCGACGTAAAATAATAACCCAAAGTCAATAATAGATCGAAATATATCGAAGTAAAATCAAAGTAATATCCAATTAAAATATGGCAATATAATATACATAAGTAAGAAGCTATATGAAATGAGTTCAACCTACAGGTTCACACGGTGTGAACCTGCACAGGAAAAAATCTTTAGGTTTAGAACTTGCGATATTTGTAGATGCGAATAATGCAGTGTTAATATTATATTTCCATTATTAACAATACGTTGTAAATTCTAAAATAATAATATTCAAAGAAAGATGACGAGCAATATTTAATAAATCAGAAGACGAGTGATATTCAATCACCTGAAGTAGTGTGTTACCACAATCGCATTCGTATGCAGCTTTTCGCAATGGCTGTGTTTTTAATTATTTATTTACTCAACAGGTTCTGTTAAAACAGTGAGATGTAAAACATGCTGCACATTACTATACATGTAATACATGCTAAACGTGACAAACAAATATATAAATATTCCCACATAAGATGCATTAACAGGTGATAAGAAGTGTCGACGATATTGCACCTGACAAAATATACTAGCTAATAGCTAACACGGCAACCCATATTTTCTTCCGGTATAATTCCTAACACGGCGACCACTATATCCTTGCCTGATAATGGCCAACACGCCAACCCACATCTTGCCTGATAATATAATAATATTTAAATATTTCTTGTGATATTTTTGCATGCCTACTCAGTCCACCTGGTCAAACTACCGTTATTGCAAGATGATAGTTCTGGCGTGCCAAACTACCGCACATACGCAATGTTATCAGATAGGTCGTTCTTGCAGGTTAACCTACGAGCGATTTTTTGCGCGCTTCAAAGCCCTAATCTCCGATGCACCCATCCTCTATGTGTATTGGCGATTTTTGACAAGAGTATTGAATTACCGTTTGACGTACCTTTTGATAGTCGCACTACAATATAACTTTGTCTCTGTTTTGAACCATTGCCCATAAAACAAAACACGCAATACCGTTTTTATCGGTGGGGCAAGCTGCTACCAAGTGTTTACAAGCGTTTTTTACTCTAACGCATCACGGTACACACACGGATCCGGAAAGGTACAAAGTAATTGTATGATATGTTATAACTATTGTGTAATATGGATCGTGACACTTTGCTCTTTGTAGGTGAACGCTCACACCCATTTAGAACCTTGACTAGTTTCTCACATCATGGTATAAATAAGGACTGTCAAGTGCGCATTTATGACATACAAGTTGCTAATAACAAGTACGATGGCTATGGTTTTTTAAAACATACTATCAACCTGACAACGATCTCTGGACGAAAGCGTCAACCACTGTAACACATTTTTCTAAATGAATTAGGACATATTCCACGAGGTGTACTTTTGAGATTTTAAAACCACAACCAAAGTAGACACTGTTTTAAGTGCACTATATCAATGAGAAATGTAACTCGTATGTTGTTAGCAAAAATACGCAATTTGCCATGTTTACTTCGTCGTGTATGCAGTTTAAATGACAAGTTGACCCCCTTCGCGTACTACGCGAAGCCTTAGAATTATCACTTATCACAGTTGTCCAGCAACAAAACATTTTTTCCTACTGCTCTCTGTACAGTCAGAAAATACAATTCGTTGATACCCAATTTCTGCTTTAGAGATAATGAAAATGCTATCCAACGCCATTTAATTTACCTGCCCGCGATGGTTTCACACATATTCATAGAAGTTGCTGTCGCACTTGGCGTCAACCCGAGAATAATGAGTTGGGTGTGGTTGGAGAAGACGTGGAGGGTAGGCAGAGAGCTTGGCGCCTGTTTGGGAGAGTATTACACTAAGAAGACGGGACCAATATAATGAATATACGAAAGCATTCAACAACATTTATTTGATAGTTCTGTGTGGCCGTCTATTGTCACGTATGTGCCTCGTTAACGCCAATGGTGCAGCAGTTAGAAGAGCGGTTTTTTATCTGCAAGAGGCTGAGCGTTCGAAGCGATTTTTATTCCACGCCTTAAATTGTGTAATGGGAGATTACGCTTTGCGTATTCATTTTGTCAAATTGTGTTATCTGACATCGCACATTGAGAAAGATTTTTCATCAAAATGGATTATTGTGACTTTTATAAACGTAGCTTATGAGGGATTCAATATTGCAACAGCCACTGACAGTTACTGCTCTTGATGGAGCAATATACTAATATTGTATACAACCTCAGTCATTATACGCTTCTATTCTTACGTTGTGTACATACATTTATCTTACTCATTATGTAATTGTGCTATATAATTTTAAGCATATTGTTTTATTACTTGCCAACACAGTCTGTATATAGTGTTATATTCTAGCATAGCCATTACTTTGATAGGAACTATAAATAATACGTATTGAATCAATAAATAAACACTGAAACATGGCCTTTTACTTTTTGAAAATGAGAATACATGCAATATTTAAAAGTAAGACATTTTTTTTTAGATTTCGCATTCGACTAATACAGAGCTTGGAATATTCCCAGTGTCATATAGTGTGGATAAATAAATTACCTTTCCGCACTGTGTAGATTTTCGTCCTGTGTAATAGTTTACCTTTCACACATATTTTTGCAGTGCACGATGCCCGAGAAATACAGTTTCCCACCGGGACCATCGTCCACGAGCGACGTTGACCCGACTGCTATGCACAAATCAACGCTCAATCATAAAAAGAAATATGGAAATATTAGTTACATGAACTTAAAAGGCACGCACATCGTGTCATTAAATACTGTGGAATCGATACGCGAGGCCCTCAACAGCGACGCATTAATGGACCGACCACGGTCGTTCTCACAGACATACATTCTTACGGGAGACATCGCTGTACAGCCGTACAGCGACACTTGGCAGCGCCTTCGCCAAGTAATGCTTACGGGCCTATCGTCTATGCGGGACTACACAGACACGATGCTAGCTGCGCAAAATAAAGAATTTGGCTTCCTCGAAGCGAGACTAAACGCATTTGGCGATGTAGCGTTTGACCCACGAGAGATCATTTCCTCGTCTGTTATTAACACAATGATTATCGGTCTTATCGGCTCTAGATTTGATTACGACCACGAAATTTTCAAGTATATCAAGAAGTTCGACAAAAACATTCACAAATTACACGGGAGCACGAAGGCTAACTATATTCTGATGCGTTTACCGTGTTTGCGCCATCTTTGTTTTGGTTACGGACGTAATTTCGGTCTTACTATGGAGGCAATAGATAGCATTTCCGAATATTTATTGCACGATCTTAAGCGAGATAGAGATTGGAACAAGGAGGGGATGGTATACACGATGCTACGCATTCAGAAAGAAGACCCTTCAATCACCGACGCTATGATCACGGCTGTTTTGCTAGATATGCACATTGGCGGTATTCTCACAATCTCAGCGGCGCTCTACTCGCTAGTTTACCAATTATTGTGCCATCCGGAGATACAGACGAAATTACAAGAAGAGATCGACAGGGTGATAGGTAAAGAGGGGTGCGTAAAGGTAGCTGATAAAGAAAGGATGCCATACACGTGCGCGGTCTTGTTTGAGTTATTCAGACAGTGCCCAGTGTTGCCAGCAGCTGTAGTGCGTTCCAACGAGAAAGACGCGACGATTTGCGGATACCATCTTCCCGCCAACACTGTTTTCGTGCCCAATCTTTTCGGAGCAAATCACGACGAGGACGTGTGGCCAGATCCTTGGAAATTTGACCCACAGCGCTTCCTCGATCATAGTGGTGAGTATAACAGAATGAGTATTGCAATGACTGGACTTTCATATGTTCAATAGTGGAGATCGATTCAGTGTGAACCAATCTACTGTAGAACTACTTAAGTGAGGTATTCCAATATATGTAGACCAATCTAC
Source organism: Epimenia babai (assembly GCA_011762755.2). Taxonomy (NCBI): domain Eukaryota; kingdom Metazoa; phylum Mollusca; class Solenogastres; order Cavibelonia; family Epimeniidae; genus Epimenia; species Epimenia babai. Next base: position 10,760 of record WURV02178588.1, read on the forward strand.
TGTACATGGGCAAAGCAGAGGTTACTGTATTTACGGTCCATCGTACGTAGATGGTTTTATTCACAGAAGGATACGATTTGTCCTAAATGAATATTTAGTAGCAACGAAAAATATTACTTAGATATACCTAGATATAATCTGTTTTATTTCTACAAAGATACAAAGTCAACAGCTCTTTTCCCCGTGCTTGTCTCTTATTAAAATTCTATGTAACAATACAAGCAAAGGCTAATTCGTTCTCATAATACTCCTATTCTTCGCTCGCCCCATTGGCTACTCGGAACATCTCGAATCTTTTTCAAGATCCTTCTACTAACTTATAAATGCATCCACGGCATCTCTCCTTCCTACCTCTCTTCAGCCATCAGCATGAATCGAACTCTTCACCTAGCCTCATCGTTCCTCGTACGAAACGCATAAGTTTTTGCGTCCGTGCTTTTCACGCTGCTGCCCCTCGCCTTTTCAATGCTCTTCCACCTGTACGACAATATACGACAAGACAAAAGTATAAATCAATTTAAAAGTCAACTAAACACAAACTTTTTAACCAACGTTTACAACAACAAAATTAACAAGAATTATCGCCATCATAGCCTTTTTACAAGTATTTTTACCAAGTAATTGTAATCATACTTTTGTGTTCTTAATCTACATATAGGTTTTGATATATATATATATATATATATTGGAAATTGCGAAAATATCGCTGAAATATGTGTTTAACCAGGTTATAAGTGCAGCCGTCTTAGTTACTAGATTAAGAAGCTCATTAGTATTTTAGTGCAAATGTATATGTGGGGGTTTTTTCTCTCGACGCTTAGGCCGTATCAATGTTTTTAAATATTGTATTTATTGATGTATAGTGCGTTAGACTGCAATGCTATTAGTGCACTATAAATCAAATAATATTTCATTTCATTTCGCAATGAAAAGCGGAAATTTTAACGAGACAATTATGTATGAGTGTAGACTCCCTTGTACGAGATCTGCATAATATGGGAGTGAGAAATAAATTGCATGTTTCATCACTTGCAGGATCGTTGGTTGCCGAAGACCACGCAGCGAGGCGGAATCTTGTGACTTTCGGCGACGGACGACGAGCGTGTCCCGGACAGGACATCGCGCGTTCACGGATATTTCTTTATGCTGTCAAGCTCTTCCAGAAATTCGAAATGTATAATGACGTCGTCGGGTCTCTATCCAACGGCGATCCACTGCAGTACACACGTGACATAATTCTCTATCCGCCAGTCTACACGATCAAACTTCGCCAAAGGAACCAATAAGTGTCACCATGAGATGAAGCGGTGTGACTGGATGGCGAAGGCCTTATCTTTAACCGGACTTGCATTAAAGGGAATCAAATTTTCCCAATATTATCGAGATTTTTTTTTGACAATGATACTAACTGATAACAATATTTTTTTATTCTCATGAATGTTTGATTAACATCTGTAATGTTTTATGTAGTTTTATCTTCCGTTTTAATAATACATGAACTGACTTGTTAATTTACATATGATTTCGGCAGAGTGTTTTTGCTTGTTTTAGTCGGACGGGTTTGAATAGCCAGAGGGTTACTGTTGTTTAGCTTGACAATTTGTCGAATTGCCACGTGGTGATTTTGTAATACCAGGCAGTTTTTGCATGGCCGCACGGTGATTTTTATTTAGCCAGATTAATTTTCATATCCAGAACATGGTTTTTGTTTAGCCAGGCTGTTTTCGCTCAGCCGAATGGTATTTTTTTGTTCAGAAGACACGTTTTGCGTAGCCAGGAGGGGATTTTCACTTAGCCTGAAGGGTTCTTTGCATAACGCGATGGTGGTTGTATGTTTGGGTAGACGATTTATTTGTATAACTCGATGCTGGTTGTATGTTTAGTTAGACGATTTATATTTATAACTCGATGGTGGTTGCATGTTTAGTTAGACGATTTATTTTTATAACTCGATGGTGGTTGTATGTTTAGTTAGACGATTTATTTGCATAATATCCAAGTGTCAATATCCAAGTGAATTTAAAACTAATAATCAACTGGTATCTGACCCAAAATTAATAGCTAATGGCTTCAATAATTTTTTTACCAATGTTGGTAGTGACCTAGCCAAGCTGATTCCCAAAAGAAATGACTGCACATACAGTGACTACATGCCCGACCCACTCCAAAATTCAATGTACCTCGCCAATGTCACCGAATGCGAAATAATTGATGTCGTTAATCAATGTAAAAATAAATCATCATCTGGGACTGATGGACTAAGCATGGAATTAGTCAAAAAAATTATTCAGCCCATAACAAAACCACTGTGCCATATTTTCAACCAATCGTTTGAACATGGAATATTTCCTGAGGAAATGAAGATAGCGAAAATCATACCGCTCTTTAAGTCAGGTGACAATCAACTATTTACCAATTACCGACCCATTTCATTACTCCCTCAGCTGTCAAAAATACTAGAAAAGTTATTCAACAAAAGACTAGTCCAATTTCTCAATGCAAATAAAATTTTATACCAGAGTCAGTATGGATTCAGGAAAAATATGTCGACATCGCTGGCCCTCATAGAGCTCATAGAAGAAATTACTCATGCCATTGACCAGTCCAAATATACAATTGGAGTTTTCGTCGATTTAAAAAAGGCCTTTGACACCATCGACCATTCTATTCTGATAAATAAATTAAAAGTGTATGGTATTAGGGGCGTCGTGTCACAATGGATAGGTAGCTATTTATATAATCGTATGCAATATGTGTCCTTCAATAA
>WURV02178599.1:0-13525 GCA_011762755.2 Epimenia babai
ATACATAAGTTAATGAATAATCTATTGATAATGGGTGAGGTATCGAGAGAGACTGACTTGATGAGGTAGAGAGCAGAGTGTGTTTATGGAGCAGATCCAGGCAAGCAAATGCCCGATTCTTCTTGTCCTTCGACCCCACCTTCCGCTTTCGAGAGCCAGCTTTCTTTGGTCTCACTTCATCTAATGAATTCAGATATTTCCGCACATTCCCAATAATGGACAAAGCAATATATGTATTTTCAACCGAGGGAACTATAAAAAAAAATAGAGTAAAAACCTACAACTGAAGTCAGTCGGTTCATAAAGCATAGACTCTACGATGACTAGCTACACTAACTAGTTACAACTAACTCATTACTAAGTTCAGTAAGTTCATTACTAAAAAAATCCACTAAGAACACTACATACTCTAACTTCACTAATGACAATATGCACGTACACAAGGTTTATTAACTGACTACACTACGCAGACGCGCAAATTTAGCAAGTTCAATAAGTACACTCAGAGCCATCATTGTACACCAAGTTCACTAAGTACACGGGTTCCATAATATGTATGTATATATAGGCTGCGGGTTCCATAATATGTATGTATATATAGGCTGATTACCAATGTAATCATTGCATGTGCCATCCTTGGCCCTATACAAAGCTAGCCTATTAATGTGGTTAACATGACAATTTGATTAGCCTCACTTATAAAGGATGGGGAAAAACACCTAGTATGAAAAACCACTTAGTCTGGGTAGTCAATTGACCTTTTTCCATTCAAGCCACTGGTTCCAAACATCTACATATGGGCTACATAGGTCACACACTCCGCTAAATCTATGAAAGGTCAGTGGTTATTCACAATGAGATGACAACATAGCGGAGAGGTGAGTGACATAGAGACCATACATAGAGCACATGAAGCGCAGAAACGTCAGCGAAAAAAAGCCCTAACAGAACCACACTGGAAAAGCTCCAGACCCCCAAGGACACAGGGGTTTAAGGTCTTCTAGCCCGAAAAAATTGCCACAGGTAGTATACTGGTTAGAGCGGGCATTGAACAAGGGACTTCTGGATTCAATGTCAAACGGTCTAACCACTACGCCAACTCCCCCCAAGGTTCCGAAATATATTTAAGTACCATAGCCACACTGGTCGAATTTACTTCACAAATCTCATACAGTGACAGCAACAAATCCTAACTATAAAGTTGAGCTCTGTGCACCTAAACCTCCCCCCTCTCCCATCACATACTTGCACGACGCAAACCCTAATATTTCACTGACCCATTTTGATGGGTGAAGCCGGTTTAGTGAGCGAGGCTGGTGTCGATGGTGCACTCTCTTCGTGAACCACATCAATATCCTCTTCGGGCTCAACTTCTTTCACATTCTCCTTTGTGATGATCGCCTCTCCCCCATTTCTCGGCGTACGTTTCCGGCGCAGCTGACGCCCATTCTGTGTGTTACGTCACAGCACGTGAAATATTGAGATGGAACACAAATAAAAATGTTTTAGGTATAGTATTGGTGGCTCAGTTCTACAGTGGATTACTTCCCATCTGTCAGATCAATCTAAAGTTATCTCCATTTGCGATTCTCTGATGAGATTGACCATTCATGTGGCATTCCACATGGTTCTATTCTTGGTCCACTCTTATTTTCCCTTCATAATGGACAATCTGGTGACATAATCAGAAGGCACGAAGTCTGAGAAAGTTGATGGCATTGATGAAGATGTTAAGTAATTTAATTTTCAGTAGTACAAGATACTATGAGGTTATGTAAACTCGTCGCACCATCTCAATGTTTTCCTGGCCTGGTGGACTCTTGGGCTTGGTGCACCAGGCCGACCACTGTTTGCGTGTTGTCGGCCCCATAAGGCAGCTCTCTTCACTCGCGTTACTCGTGCTGTCAAAGTCAATGACACGCGCCGTGTTTGTGTTGCTGTCCTTTGACCCACGACGCTGACTGGTCACGGAATCCGCGTCATCCTGCACGGTGACAGCATGTCATGACAAAGCATCTAGAGCATTATGCCTCCCATTCCACCCATTTCGATACGCGCATTTATATTATAAATAATGCAAACTGGAAGTGACAAACCCCTTTATCTTATGCCAATTGCATATCCATGTACCATTGAAGGGGTGGTAACAGAGATAGACAGCATGTGACCTGCGTGCACCTACAAAGATATCCGATTCTTCCTTCCACGGGCTTTCCTCATCCCATTCTAACCATTGGAATGGTAAAGCTGATATGAAACATTATATACTCACAGATGACTCTCTGACGCGACTTCTTCGTTCTCTTCGACTAAGTTCCTCCTCGTACTCTTGCTGCAAACAATCAATTAAGCGCATGACAGATTATTATATTAGATAACTGACCAATCAACAATAACAAATGATCTATGCAACAAAGACCTTAGTTAACAAGGTACACTGCATCCAATCATCAATTTTATAAAGAAATACATATGTTTGCGCAGTTTATGCAAAATGTGTGCGGAATTCCGAATTAGTAATTAGTATTTTTAATTGTTATAAAGTCCAACTTAAAATTATTGAGTGCATGCATGTAGAGTGCTGGCAGCTTGAGAAATGTTAGATTTAATTATTGTGTACAGTATTTTTTAAGTATTAAAAAGCCATTGAACCAATGTATGTAATGATAGCTTAGTTTTGTTAAAGGCCATTATTAGTCAAGACTAGTCCCAGTGTATGTAGCATTATTTATCACATCCCAACACGCCAGACATGTGGCGGCCAATGGCAGCTACCGAATCACGGGACAACATTGAGCAACGAATGAGTGATGAGTCTGTAGGAACCTATCACGTCATTCACAATGGCCTATGTGATTTTACCTTGATTTTGGGATTCTTTTGCTTGGCAAAGTATTTTTCGAGCTGAAACATGGATGAGATGGTTAACAAAGCAGAAAAAAACAAGGGGCTGATGCTCTAGACTATCAACCAATCACACGAGGACTGTTGTGCTGAATTTTTCAGTCTCATTGTGAGGCTTTGGTCTCACAAGCACAATTTTGTCACCTCAGAGTGACTGTGGTATTACTAGTATACAAAACGCAACAGCATTCATCGCTAGGGTATATAATTTAACACTTGCAATGTAATGTGCAAATATCTTCATGGGTGATGGGTTTATAGCCAGCTTTACCAACGATAGGACTTGTATAAATGTTAATTCATTAATCATTTTTTTTACATTTGCGATGTTTGTAAAATGCAAAAACATGTTGAGAGTCTATGACTTCTGTTGACTGGAAGGAGGTACTGTAAAGTGAAAGAACCAAGGGATAGCACAGGTTAGTTAACTGCAAATTTTGAATGTTAGATGACAAATCTGTTGTTATTCGTGTCAAAGAATTTTTCATTTCAATCTTGTCATATTAATGAAAATTTATTTTTAGAAACAATTATTGTGTTTGTGCATGTTGCTTGCTGACAACCTGGGTTTTCAGATTTGCCAACCGCCAGTGATGGGAGAGGGAATTGATGTTATAGATTGAGGGACAGGAGGAAGATATATCTTGAAAAAATTCTTGAACTTGATAGTTCAATAATTTGTTCCTATTACGTCTCCAAATATAATAAGCGAATTTTTGTTGTGTACTTTATGTTCTTGTACAATGTAACACAATTTTCCAATATAACTAAATGTAATAAAATGACAAATAATGTAAACACTTTTGACATCAGAAAAATAACAGAATGAACTTTTGAGACCAAGAGATAAACTTGTGAATTCATTTAAAATGAGTAAAAGATAATATTATGATTGATTTAAAAGGTGATTTAGGGTGGGAAAACATTGGAAATGTAGAGAATTCATTAATTTTCACTGTTAGCATGAGCCCGGACTGGCACTGAATTGATTTAATTCTGTCTGCAGATGCGTATTTTGTAGAAAGGTTATAGAGAACTTTTTTTCTGTGCAATACGTCTGATGTCTTCCTTTCGTCAATATGCAAGTGCAGTTTATTTCAAATTAAATGATTAGTTCCACAAATCATTATTTTCGTTAATGACAAATAACCAGGTTACATGCTGTTGTAAAAAAGCCGACGATAACCTTAAACTAAATAAATTTTATTGTATTTAATTCAAGGATAGATAGAATTTACTTTGATCATACTTAAATTTGCCACTTGTATTGATGTCAATTCTTATACTCCGAGATCAGACTTTCATAAGCTGAATTTACTCAATCTTGCAGTCGACTCATGAAAATATTTTCCATAATGTATAGATATTGTAGTAACATGCATATTAATATAAAAACAGCGCGGGGATACAACAGAAAAGGTAGCACACAACACGAATTTCAAGCAACATTAATTGACAATATGATATGACAATGAAGTTGTTAATAATGAACGAGTTAATACAAACGCCGTTGAAAAATCAAATCAAACGCAACGAAAAAACTTGATAAGACCAACGGTTATGTATGCGTAGACAAAAATCGTGAGAAATCTCGATTTATCATATCTAGACGTTTGAACGAAGATGAAGGTCGTGTCCGAGATGGCATCCGTGTACATGAGTTAGCGATACGCATGCCACGCGTACGATGATATGATGTCTGCACGCGACCTGTACGCGACCAGTACTCAAAGCGGTACTGTACAGACAACTACTCACCAGTTTCCTATCAATCGAGTGTAGATAGTAATAGAATGGAGTACCGGTCCACGACACGCCGCCACTGAGGGGCGATAACTCTGTCACATGCATGATCGTACCGATATCTGGAAATTTCAAAGTATTAACATTGAGAGAACACTCGGTACGAACAAGCAGTTCTCAGGTGGCTAGCCGAGTTAGTCAGACGTCACGCGCAACACACGATGGACGGCGCGATTTAAATAAGATTAGATCAGTCCATGAGGACTGTCTGGTTATCTGTGGTGTTTTGGCTGTGACAGCGCGACAGTCACAACTAAGGCGGCGAGGCACCGTGGTCACAGTGGCCAAGGCAGCGGGAGGGCACAGCGCCAAGCTCGTTACTCACCAGGCTACGATTTATCGTGTGCAGGAAGTACGTCACTGGTCGTCCTGTCCATGATACGCCGCCCGACAACGGCGATAACTCAGTTACATGCATTATCGTACCAACGTCTGTAAAAGCAACGGCCGCCCAGTACGTGCGTACCGGTGGGCATGACTCGATTAGTTTGTTACATCCCTGTGTGTAAACAGCCGCGTCATTGCCTGCTCTGTAGATACATGGTACCAACTTTACCTTACCGCACAATTAACTATAACCACACCTGTATCAGCAGTCCCTTATTACACCTAGTCGTGGTTATCAACAGATAAAAAACTCAAGGGTCTCACTGCTACGTTATAAATTATACTTACGGCAGTAGCACTAAGAATATCATAAGATTGTGGCAATAACCTCCGATAAGAAACCTTTCCCAAATCTTGATCATATTGCAATATAACGCAATATAATTACAGGAGCAGTAAAAATCTTCGATTTGCTCATATTCGAACTCACAATTTCTCGCGTAAAAAGGCACGCTTCTAACCATAGCACTGCTGTCGCCGGTGTGAATTTTTTTCGTATTCAAGGCTTTAATGTAGTCAACCGCTCTCCAATTTTAGCAGATCTATTCAAGATCTAGGTCCAATCATAGCAACAGAGATCAAAGTGCCGTTGATGAAAATAAAAACGAACAAAATAAAAATTTGGTTTCAATATGAATAATCATGTATAACAGGTGTATAACCACATACAGCAAATAAGACGTGTTTTACCTGTTACGTAGGCCATTAATGGGCCAAGAATCCAAGGATGTAGTCAACAAAATGTTACTGGATATGGTTAGCAACATTTATTAAAATTGGCGAAATGTTTAACATGGGTCTCAGGAGACAGTTTCCAACTATATATGTCGTTAACTCATGATGGCAGCAGACAACAGTAAGACAATGTAAGGCACGTAAGAAAACAGCATCCGCAGCAGAAACAGCAGAAGAAGGAAGTCTTGTATAACCACACTGCAAGTAATACCCAAAACCCCATGCCCTGAGGGCAATAGAAAAGGTTTTGCCCTTAAAAATGCCAGATATATATAACGGTAACTTAGAATGCCCACTAACATTCCTTGTGACTCTGGTACCTTAAAGCCAGCAACATCAATAAATAACGGTAACACTTCACATTTATAGAAACTTAGTACCCACCACTAAGATTTCGGTCAGTGATCCTAAAGTTGAGAGGGCAGTAAGCTTTGGAGGACACGATCTTTGCTCCTTCCTTCATGTTGGCAAACCGTAGCTTTAACTGAATCGACAAAAATCATCGAGGCCTATCTGTTACTCGATGATGACCCGATGGTTTGTGGGTCTTATCTTCCCTAATCACGACATTTAAAGCTCATTAATTAGTCAGCTTAAATTAAGCTAATCTGGTGTAGGTAAATCATTCATAATTGTTGTCTGTAGGCTATTCCTTGCCCTTCACATCGCTAGCCTATGTGGTTAAGATGACCAACGGAGCAGCCTGAGTACTAAGGGGTGGGAGAACACACACCGTAGTGAAAAACCCACCAGGTCTAGGCAGAGAGTTGACCTTCGTCCATTTATGCTGCTGTTTCCAAACACCGACAGACAGCCTACATATATCGCATGCTCTGCTAAGTCTGTGACAGTTGATGAGTATTTATAATGAGACGATGAGATAGCAGAGAGGAAGTTTCATAGAGACCATCCAGAGAGCATATGAAACACAGCCACATGAGAGAAAAGCCTTATATAACCAGGCTGTAATGGCTACGCAGACCCCCGTGGGAAAACGTGATTTGAAGTATTTTTTGCCAGAAAAACGCCAAACTGGCTGGAGTGGGAATTGAACCAGGGTCCTCTGGATTCAAATGTAATCATCTAACTAGACTAACTACCACCCCTTCAAAGCTCATTTAGTCTGCATTAATCCGTTATCTAGGCCACATGGTCCTTTATAAAGCTAGTAAAGGGGGTAATGTCATGAAGGGTGTAGTCTCGACAATGTGGTGGGGACATCATTGTAATCGAGTCGAGTAAACAATCGAGTTTAGGTGGAGGCATCCAGCTTCATCTCAATGGCCAAAAGACTACTTACATAGGTCGTGCACAGGCTAAATCTGTGAGTAGTATTGATGAGATCGCGGAGATGTGAGAACTATAAAGTAGGGCGCGAAATTTAAAACCAGGGCACACAGGCAAGTTTGTGTTTCAGAAGGCCACTCTCATGGCATTTTCAATAGACATACATGAAAGTTACATAGCCCTAGCCTGCAAATAGATGAGGCATGCCGGCAAAATGCCTTGTGCCGGCATGAATTTCTAAGTAACCTTAACAGAAGCACACTGCAAGAACAACCCAGATTCCCATGAATGTAGGCAGTTTAACCTAAAATCTAATTGTTAGACTGACGGTCGAACCAGGGTCTTGGAGAATACCAACACTCTAGCTACTACACCACGCCTCCCCCCATAACTCGTGATGTTATCCAAATAACCCACTAATAAATACATCACAGATAATTCATAATGTATCTATAAGAACTTTTTTACATTGAAAGCTTCTGATTATTTTTTTAGTAAATCATAAACACAGCAGCCTTTTTCGGCCAATCGAAATTCAATCCTTTAACAAAGACATTACCCAATGATACATTTTTACAGAAATCATAGTGGATGAAATGTCACTGTGACTCTTTTCATTGCTTTTTATCATTTTAAACCAATTTCAAGATGGTTTGATCAGCGTCTAACATGACATTAGTGCAAATATGGTACTGGCTGTATCAAAAGCAATATAATAGCCATTACCCCGATGCCCCTATGCAAATCGATGTATCCTTAAAACCATTGTAAATGGTCTCAAAAAATGTCGTAGTGTTTTAGCATAGTACTAATTACCTGGTGGTCAACTTGAGGGCCGAATGCAAAGTTGTTGACAAACACGACACTAAAAGTAACAACACGGAGTTATTAGACAACATAGCAAAGCAGCCACTGTAACGAGACACCACAGTATCTAACAGCCACCGTACCTAGTATACCACACCTTACGCCCATGGTATCTAATGGTCTTTCCATTGTATGGCTACTGCACTTAATGCCCTGTCATCTAATGGCCACTGCCCACTGCACCTAACAGCCACTGGATTAACAGTGGCCATATCCAGATATGACCAATCCTAGAAACCACCACCAACTTTCAAAGGAATGAAGCCCTTATATAACCACACTGCTAGGGCAACCCAGACCCCCAATAGGCAAAGAGTTTCAAGGCTTTCTGCCTGAAAAATGCCACAGATTGTACACTGGCAAGAGCGGGAATTGATCCAGGGTCTTCAGGATTCAAATCTTATGATCTAATCACTGCGTTAATGGCCCCACCAGCATACGTAAGTCATGCATTCTTCAAAATAAAATTTCGAATAGCAGATCATTTAAACTTCAGCTATGTTATAAATGATATAAATAACAAATTCATACTTGGCATTGTTGATGACATCTTTTTTGTCATGTGCCAGAAAATCACCTTTCTCCAACTGAAATTTGGCATTAGAGCAAGTAGTAAATAGAATGATATAAGTATTTGACTTATCTAAGTGATTCGACATTTAAAGTAAATATACATGTGTCGAAAAGTCAAAAATGTATGCTGTATACATTGTCATTTCCCGGAGGGAATAGGAATCGAGAAAACCGCGAAATGCATCAGTAACTACAAAAATAACACCATGTGAAATCAAATATAGTGAAACCTGTATTAAGCGACCATGTGCGGGACCAGCGTAATACGGTCACTTAAGAGAGGTGGTCGCTTAATACAGTGAGTCTACTGATACACCGAAAACGTTCGGGACCGCCGAAAGGCAGTCGCTTAAGAAGAGTGGTCGCTGTATACGAGTGGTCGCTGTATACGAGTGGTCATTAGAGTAGGTTTCACTGTACAATTAAAAAATGTTTTATGTCTAGTTTTACCAACATCTTAATATGTACGGTAACTACACTATGAAATATCATTTGTGAAGAAAGCCAAAGTAAGTCGCGCTACAATTTACTTGGAAAATACCGGGAAAGGCAAAGGTAGAATGGGATTATTTTGAATACTGGTTTAAGTACAAGTTCCCAGGAAGCACAACTCTTTTGTACCATAAGTACGTGGTAGATTCCACGTAGTTCCCTTGTTTTAAGATGCCCGGAATTCCTCACTCAGACAAGACATGTCATGTGACACAGACCGCGCACCCCTACAACTAGCAGCCAATAATTTTTATTGAAACGCAGACGTTATTAAATTGGTTTTGGTAGTTCCGTTGTCTACTGTACACAGTAAAACGTTAGTTTTTACGTTTTTGAGTAATAGCTGCTAATGTCGTGACATAATAAATAAATTATAATTTGATTGTAGAGATCGACAACATTGGTCCTGTGGGTATTCTGGAAGTACTGCGCGTGTCTATCAATATGCATTAAACAAAAATTTTTAGATGTTACAAAAAACATTACAAGATTTCTGCCAGACTTCTTGGTTGTTCTTGTATCCATTAATTGACGAAGATTTACATCATTCAGGACAAATGCAATCTTACTGAAACGTATTACCTAGCATAAATATATAGAGCAGGGAAGGTATAATCCGTGAAATTAAATATCTGCCAACAATGTATAGTTGTTAATATAATGTTATATGTATGGGATTATGTCAGTCAACTAAATATATCTATGGTAATTTATTTTATTAATCTCTTTTGTACTAGTTTGTTAAAACATGTATTTAATGAAGATATATCAGGGATCAGGGTTCAAGATTCAGGTTTCAGCAACACAAGGGTCAAGTGCCTCTGAATTATCCGCTTACTGCTCTACAACAGTTAGCCCTATAAGAAATTACTTGTACTACCAATCCATGACAGGTATCATTTACTATCATTTACAGTATCACAGCGACGTCACCAATAGTGACAGTTACCAGTTTATCATCAATATATGGTAGTTACAAGTTTATCATCAAGCTATGGTAGTTACCAGTTTATCATAAAGCTATGGTAGTTACCAGTTTATCATCAATCTATGGTAGTTACAAGTTTATCATCAAGCTATGGTAGTTACCAGTTTATAATCAATCTATGGTAGTTACCAGTTTATCATCAAGCTATGGTAGTTACCAGTTTATCATCAATCTATGGTAGTTACCAGTTTATCATCAATCTATGGTAGTTACCAGTTTATCATTAATTTATGGTAGTTACCTGTTTATCATTAATTTATGGTAGTTACCAGTTTATCATTAATTTATGGTAGTTACCAGTTTATCATTAATTTATGGTAGTTACCAGTTTATCATCAATCAATGGTAGTTACCAGTTTATCATCACTCCATGGTAGTTACCAGTTTATTATCAATCTATGGTAGTTACCAGTTTATTATCAATCTATGGTAGTTACCAGTTCATCATGAATCTATGACAGCTACCGGTTCATCACTAATCTGACACTCACGGGTTTATCACTAATCTATGACAGTTACCGGTTTATCACTAATCTATGACAGTTATCGGTTTATCACCAATTTATGACAGTTACCAGTTTATCACCAATCTATGACAGTTACCGGTTTATCACCAATCTATGACAGTTACCGGTTTATCACAAATCTATGACAGTTACCGGTTTATCACCAATTTATGACAGTTACTGGTTTATCACCAATCTATGACAGTTACCGGTTTATCACCAATCAATGACAGTTACCGGTTTATCACCAATCTATGACAGTTACCGGTTTATCACCAATCTATGACAGTTACCGGTTTATCACTAATCTATGACAGTTACCAGTTTATCACCAATCTAGGGCAGTTACCTTGAAGTCACTGTACTTCTTGCCGTACCAATGCATCCACTTTCTGAACTCTCGTTCCATCACCTGAACACAACATAATTTTCCAAATCATCACACGCCCCACCCAATTGTCAAATGTTTATGCAGGCACAGTGGAACAAAAAGTGCAGAAGAGGAAAGAATATCCTGCAACAACAATAAGAGGCCAAAGAGACCTCGAGACGCTCACCTGAAGAAAGAGAAAAAGACGAAACAAGAGGCCATCTTGATATTAGAATGAGAAGACAAGGACATTTATCTGACATCAAAAACAAGAGGCCAAGGAGACCTGAAAATACCCATTAAGATACTGAAACAATAAAATACAGATTTGTGGATAAACCTTGTCTAAAATCACCTCTAATTACTTAAATATAGATGCCCTAAACAAATCTGAAGTAGACCTACAGACTTTTGCACCCATGTCGAGATGCCGAACAAATCTGAAAGAAACTACCCAAAGGACAATATGTCCCAAATGACAGACGTCCCATGAAGGGTTGTCAAGTAAAAATGCAAACATCGATACGGGTTACCCCCCCCTTACTGCCATGGCAATATGACCAAATATAGAGAGCAACCCAAGAACATATTTGCTTAATAGCATACCTCTGCAATAGGCAGTTCTTGAAAAGAAAATTTTCTAAGGAAAAAATACAAACATCAGCATAAGTTAGCTACGTTTGCTGCGCTGACTATAAAATAAACAAATCTAGAAGAGACCACCCTAAGAACAATATCTGCTAAGTAGCAGATCTCTACGATAAGCGGTTCTTGAGAAGATTTTTTCAGAAAAATATGAACATTGGCACAAGTTATCTCCCCTAGCTGCAATGACAATACCATGAACAAATCTATAGGAGACCAACGCAGGTAATAATAATATCTGCCTCAGAGCAGACCTCTGCGATAGCGGTTCTTGGGAAGATTGTTTAAGAAGAAAAAGATCATCAGCAGAAGGTACCTTGCCTTGCTGCCATAACAATATGATGACCAAATCACCCAAGGACAATATTTGCTAAATAGCAAACCTCTGCAATAAGTGGTTCATGAGAAGGAAATTTTTTAAAGAAAAAATACGAATGTTAGCAGAAGTTACCTTCCCTGCTGCGAGGACGATACTATGACAAATCTAGAAAAGACCATCCCTAGGACAATATCTGCCAAATGGCAGACCTCTGCGATAAGCAGAGGAAGAGGCAAAGGGAGCAATAGACAAAAAAGCCGTGTTTTGAGATAATGTATGTAGACAATTTGTTCATGTTATTTGTATGTTCAGACTCAAGCACCACAGTGATTTCCCTTCCGAAATAAATCAGCCTGATCTACTTGTTGCATTAACCACACTATACATAGATTGGGGTACTGTTAGTATAGTGGTTAGAGCGTTTGACTTTGAATCAAGAAAATTCCTGCTCTAGCCAGTGTCATACCTGTGGCATTTTGTGTGTAAAACCCCTGTGCTCATGGGGTCTCCGTAGCTTTGCAGTGTGGTTGTGTTAGGGCTTTTCCCTATGACATTGCAGCGCCTCAGATGCTCTATTGATAGACATTACGTCGCTTACCTCCCCGCTATGTCGTCATTCCAGTGTAAATAACCATTAACTATCATAGACATATGGTGCCCATCTAAAGACGTGGTGTAAATGGGGGGTCAACTGCCCAAATGTTTCACAGTGGGTGTTTTCCTCCACTCCTTATAAGTGAGGCTAATCAATTTGTGTACTGTTCAGTACATGTGTACTCACTACAGCACATTCGTGAGGGTAGTCGGCCTTCTCGATCCCGTAACACAGCTTACACTCAGTGGATGCTGCCACCTGCATGACGACCTGACCAACCCCACTGCCGAGATCCACGAATAAGTCGTCTTCCGTGAATGATATTGTCTGCACCATCTGGTGCACGAGTTCAAACGATGTCTCGCCATATACCTGTCAATGACAATAAGATTCCGCCATTCAATGACAGTGTCATGGACAGGAAAATCCAGTCGCATAATGTACAATGTACAATTCGCATGATGTACGATGTTCTCGCATAATGTACGATGTTCTCGCATGATGTACGATGTTCTCGTATGATGTATGATGTTTCGCATGATGTACAATGTTCTCGCATGACGTAAGATGTTTCGCATGCTGCACAATGTTCTCGTATGATGTACGATTTTCTCGCAAGATGCACAATGTTTTCGAATGATGCACAATGTTCTCGCATGATGCACAATGTTCTCGCATGATGCACTATGTTCTCGCCTGACATACATTATTCTCGCGCGACGTACAATGTTCTCGCGTGATGTACAATATTTGCGCATGATGTACAATGTTCTCGCGTGATGTACAATGTTCTCGCGTGATGTACAATGTTCTCGTGTGATGTACAATGTTTTCGCGTGATGTACAATGTTCTGTGGTGATGTACAATGTTCTCACGTGATGTACAATGTTCTGTGGTGATGTACAATGTTCTTGCGTGATGTACAATGTTCTTGCGTGATGTATAATATTCTTGCGTGATGTACAATGTTCTTGCATGATGTACAATGTTCTTGCATGATGTACAATGTTCTTGCATGATGTACAATGTTCTTGCATGATGTACAATGTTCTT
>WURV02178610.1:0-13524 GCA_011762755.2 Epimenia babai
GTGAATAGATAAATGCCACGCCCAATGGCCGCTGTTAACGCATTGCTACAGCAAGATAAACATGTTCTTGCATATGATTGGTCTAATCGTGCCAATTGCCTATATTCAATTTCTGACTTCCATATATTCAAGTTATGGAAGCTAGTCAACGTGACTATAAATGATAGTTATCTGTTATTGTCTATAACAGATTAACCTAATGACCACCTTTATGTCAGCCAGGTAATATCTATAATACAATCTACAGTACACCATGTATCAAATAACCTCAGATGAATCCTAGCGTATTCCCCCCTCATCTTGTAAAATTGTACTAATTATATCACTGTATTCTTAAAAAATGCCATAATTGAAAATTCCCGCGTACATTTAGCATTCTTATTATTTTTTTTATTTAGCATTCTTATAAAAATTATACTAATTATATCACTGTGTTCTTAAATGCCATAACTGGAAATCCCCACATACATTTAGCAACACGAATGATTAGTAGTAAGCATCAACACATTTATAGATAATCCAATCACATGTAACATAATATGACTGTAAGTCGATGTATAGAAAAGCTGATTGGTTTTAACATCATGTGGAGAAAATTTGGCATCTGGTTTTTGGTATTTTAGTTTGGTATCTGGTAATTTTGGTATTTGGTAATAGGATGACCATTGAATGAAATAACATAAATGATGGCATAATTTATTTCACAAAGTATAATAAAGCAGATGACTCTTTCCCTCAATCTTGGCAGCCAGAGAATAATGATTTCATCCATAAAGTTTAGAATCAAACACTCCCGAATCAGTATGTTCAATAAAAGTATTGTTACTGAAATTTAATGCATACATGCTGGAATATAAACACTTTCTTAGTAAAATAATACACTATCTAAACAGTATGGTTCGATCCAATGTATAACACACCTATATACTGAAATGACACGAGTTAACTTTAACGACTATGTATGTGTATGTCAAGATCAATCATTATTATGGAGTCATTATACCGTCAGTAGTCTTATATCAGTCCAGATAACTGGCATTTTGAATGTCACTTACATAATTACTAACTAACCAGGTAAATACTGTTGGTTTATCAATGATGAACTTCCTGATCTGTAACTAATCAAGTAAATTACTGTCAAAATGTCAAAAAAATTATAAAAAAGATAACATTAACGGTTTGAAAAAGATAATGTAAAAATGTTATAAGTGGGTAATAATGAAAGTCCTTATTTAATGTGAGACAATCGCTAGAAATAATAATGCTCTAAAACTTTAGAATTAACTAAAGTTGGCTGATGCAAATGATGAAGGAAAATCAAAACAAAAGGACAAGCTGTCATTTATATCATATATATTTCGTTTCGAACACACCTTGCAGTTTGCGTCTATCAGCCATAGCTACATAAGTTCTAAATCTCGTTGTCGATGCATGCTACGATAGCTCATGAGCTACACAGGATGAATTATTTGTCTTTTAAATCAGCGATAGTTGCTTTTTCAACCTTTGTGCAAAATCCAAGATGGCCACTCTATCCTTATAACCCACTCACCGCCTTTCGCAAAGCGGAAAATTCTGCGCGAAAAAAATAAATCACGCCATGGTTATACAGTTTACTTATTTTTTGCGAAATATGAAAAGTATATATAATTATAACATTATTACGTGTGCGAAATGATTGCCCGACACGTCAATGTCGTTGCTAAAAATACTTAAAAAAATATAGAGTGAACCGAAAGTTTATGTTTACAAGTGAAGTTACAAATTTATGGCATTTCTGTCAAAAACCCCAGGAAAAGTTGAGAGACCTGCGAACTAGAAATAATTTTATCAATTGAAGAACGTATAGCAATCACACGCTGTAGATTACACATCTGCAGTATGAATTAACGAGTCATTTTACTCATATGAAAATTATACTAATTGCATGTATATGAATAAATGAGAATTACATTCGGTAACGGACAGTAAGATATTTTTATAATCATGGTAACATCTCGAGAACGGAGAAGTCTTAAAAGTTAAACTACGGTACATTACATATCTACATCTTCTACATCTTAGGTAACAACCTAGCAGGTGAAACGGTACAGTTCACGCGCATACTGTCAGTCAAGATTATTTTTAGTAATTTTTCATTTTCATATTTTCCTATACTTAACAATGTTTTAATGTGAGTCATCCAATAATGCTTGGTTAACAGAGAGTGTGTATCATAATTCATATCTAATCATATCTTCGTATGTAGGCCTAGCATGACAGCCGTCGGTATCCGATCAAGTCGGACACACCAACTCAGACACAATTAGAGTCAAGTTGGGCACAGAGCAGGTCAACTCGGACATTATCCGGGAGTCGACTCGTATATAAATTATGTATCATTGCTATCACCCAAGAAAGTTCAGATAGCAACAGTAGCAACAAAATTTTTTACAATTATTACGTTATTGGCGACATGCATAATATCAGACTAGCTATATAAATGTGAATAAAACGACGAATCCACAGTTTGTGACGTAATATGTTCTTTATATTTACACTTAAAACATTCTTTACAATATATTTGCAAAAGAAATATTCAAAACCAAAATTTTCAATAGAAAAAGTGGTAGTGGTAAAATGAGATCATTAATACAATTAATAGAGTAATGTACGGCGTATGATAAAAACTAAACAAAAACTTCTCGCATTCGAGGGCTTGTTGACCTGTAGGAGCGGAAAATGTAAATAGTTGTTTCATGGACCGTGATTATTAATTATTGATAAATCTGGTGATTAATTATAATTATTGACGGATCTGGCAATACGTTATATACGTCCACCGGTACGTGAACTTAGCTCAATTTTTAATTGCACATGTGTTTGTAAAACCTGGATATTGTCTATCTTCAAAGGGTACCATAAACAATGCTGACGGTATTCAAGGACATCGATCTATAAACATGTAAGGCATAACGGTAGTGTGGTATTATTTTTTAATACCGAAATACTGATGTCTTAGTTGACTGTGGCCAACTTGACTTATCTCAATATCCGAGTTGGTCTACTCTGTATTCGATTTGACTCTAGTTACGTTCGAGTTGGCTTGTGGTTGACTTGGTGTGTATCTGACTTGATTGTAATTATAGCCGTCAATGAATAATCAAACGTTTATAATACAAATTCATTTTTATACCAGGAATCGCGCCTGCTCTTCTCAAAAGAAAATACGTATTTTACAGTGTGTAAAAGATATGCTAATCACACAATATAGTTAATGTCATGTTATGTATATGGACTCCACAAGCCGAATCTTTTCTGTTCCTCTTGACATTCAGGAAGAGGTTCTTCATGCGCATGCTGTTGGGTACCTCAGCTACTTATATATCATATTTGATTTGCCTGTTTTCCCTATGCTTCTCCAGCGCATTCTTGAACGAGTTCATCGTGTTCGCCGATACTTCACTTTCCAGAAGAGCATTCATTACCTCTATATTCTCTATTGTTAAACTCAAAAATGTTCATACTTTCAGTATTATCTCCATTGTTAACAATCTTAAATACCCGAATCATATTTGCTATTTCTCTGTTAACCAATGCAAAAATTAATTATATATGTTAATTGTACATATGTTACTTTTATAATTATAATTATAATTATATATCAGTAAAAGTGGTAATAGTGTTCGTGTATAACTTCATATCCACCCTTGTTAAATAATGAGAATAATCATTATTAATATTATTATTATTTAAAATCAGAATACTACGCGATAGTGCAGGCGTCATAATATAACACGGAATGTATATTGATACTGAATTTCTTGGTGTTGTTTTCAGACTTATCACTTAACTATGATATGTTAAATATCACTGAATTGTACAGTTGTACTATTCACTTAACTTCAATATGACATATTACTGCACTACATACACTTGCCTAACTATAATATAACGGTGACAGTACATCACTAAATTATCTGCATATTTTTATTATTTACAGTGCATTTGAAGATGTCCTAATTACGTATTTCTGTATTAGTATCAGTATTAATTCCCTATATTTTTAAAACGCTCAGCATCTATGTTTTTCTATATTCCAATAATTCAGATTGTTGCTAATGAATTTTCTGATATATATCAAATTTTTTATTTCAGAATTTAATATGTCGAGGCAGGTACATCGGTCGTCTTACCAAAACAATGAGCTCAATTTGAGCTTAACCGGTTCTCAGATCTCAACTCCATCAATGCATCGACCACTCTCTGCAAAACTTAAACGACCAAGTTCTATGACAGATATAAGGCAAAGGGTGTGTATTCCATATGATAGATTTAAAAGCAATTTCACATTTGATAGTTCACAAATTTATTAAATTTGCAATTCTTATGGTACTTTATATATTAGTATTTAAATTTCCTTTATGTTCAAAGATCACAAAAAATAGCATGGCCTGTACTAATGTGCATTTCTGTAGCTATTAGCCAGGCACTAAGATGCTTACATACTTTGCTAGTGCATTGGGAGGTATGTCCATTTACACGCCCAGCTGCGGTCAGTGCTCGTTTGGCCTACCGACATATGACTAGGCCGAATTGACCTTGTGGCTAGCAGTCTATGACAGGTTGCCCATGCTCACCCTGGCTGATGAGTTCAGGTAGTTTATCGTATCCAGGTAAATACACTACAGGCTATATCAAGCCACTAACCAATGTGGATTTCATCACTTTAGATATATATAATTTTGTCGCGTTATAGTGGCCAGCATTAAGGTTATGTTGTTTGACATGCAAGCATGGTCGCTGATTTATTCAACTGAAGTAATATATATCAGCGTAGCTCCTCATGAATATTTATAATCTTTAATGATTTTATGTGGAAATTGTATTTGCAGGTCAAGCAAGATGACAAAACATCTACCAGAAAGGCCAGAGGTCATTTATCACATATGATGTATATCTGAAAAAGACAACAGCTCGTTTGAATGTGTATTTCTCACAGCTTGTTACCTCCCTTATTTTTCATGAGTAAAATTCAAAAGTCAAAATCTTAGTTAAGAATAGGCTGATTACGTGATGTGTTGTATACGCCTCACGGCCCTTTACAATGCTAGCCTATAAATATGGTGGCAACGACAAATTTATTAGCCCATTTCTACGGGGTGAGGGAAACACGTAATGTGAGAAGCCCACCGAGTCTTAGCAAACTGTTGACCTTTCATCCACACCGCTGATTCTAAACATCTACAGATGAGCTACTTATGTCACACACTCCACTAAGTTGATAATAAATGTTAATTGTTATTTACAATGAGATGACGACAGGGAGGACGTAAGCGACATTGAGATCATCCATTGAGCATCTAAAGTATAGCCACATTAGCGGGAAAAAGCCTTAACAGAACCACACTGCAAGGGCTACCCAGATGCCACAGAGTGATCGGTTTAAGGCACTTTCTTACCCCCCAAAAAACGCTATGGGAAGTATACTGGCTAGAGCAAGAGTTGAATCAGGGACCTCTGCATTTAAAGTCAAACATTCTAACCACTAGGCCAACTGCCCCTTTTAAAGTCAAAGACCATGTTGAGGAAAGTGATTCAGAATGTCAGGTTATACACTCTCATGGCAATTTTTCTATTTTCAAATCGCAGTTATTTTATGAGTTACTCAGTAGTTAGTACATAATTATTATGGAGATTGATGTTGGCTTACATTTATAAGGTTTTTATTGTAATAAATCAAGTCCCGGTAAGTGACGGCTGCGTGTAACACGGTAACTAATCACTTGGGCAGCAGGCTGTCATTTTCATGCAAAATGGGCCACGTTTGAACGCAGACTGCGGTTTTTTCCTGCCTGGTAGATAATACTTGTAAAATAAAGTGTAACATATAGTATCATATACACTCAATTGTAAAGTTGGTTGCACAGTGACAGCTTTGCGACAAGTAATTGGGAAAAACAACTCTGTAAAAAGCACTAGCAATCCACTCGTCAAATTTGCTTTCACACTACAAATTATCATGTTGTAATTATTAATGTTGCCATTATAAATTTCTGCTTGTACATATATGTAAGTCAAACCGAGTAACTCAAATTTAAGTACCTAGCCCTAGGATACAACGAATGACGACTAGAATAGCCCCGTATTTGAACCCTTCACTTTCTGTTTCTGGTTCGTACTCTTGCACTTTACTAAGCTATCTCATTCGCTTGAAACACACTTTACCAATGATTCAGGCCCCAATCATACACCCAGGAGTGGGGTCAGTAGCGTGGCATCAAGGCAGCGCGAACTTCATTCACTCTCGGCAGATGCGAAAACATACAGAGTCCCACAAACGCCCGACTCCTGTAAGGGTATGCGAGATGGGTCAAAGACTACAGCCCAACCAAATGGAAAGTACGTAGGTGTAGTATAGGGTAGGATTAATTCTCTGCGTGGGCCTCCATTAACTCATGACAAGCCTAGTGTAGACTGTGGTTACGATATCGGCGAATATGATTAGCGTTTTCTATCATTTTTGGTGGGGAAATCACTCAGTTACCGACGTACTCTACCACATTATTTGGGGTTGGAAGATTTGTTCATTACCATAACCTCACTATAGGGGATGCTCACTTCCTTAGGTAGACTTTTATCCGAAAAACCCCACAGGTCGTATACTGGCTAAAAATGGAAACTTGAAAATAAAAAATTCACTATTTGAAATTGAGCTGAGTTTTGTAAAAGCTAATTAGATAGCAACAAGAATTACCGTATTCTACGTTGTACTAATATACCATCTTGAGTTGTTTCTTTCTCTCGTATTAATTCTTTCCTTATTTATTTGGTGGAACATTCATCTGGCATATGCTAAAAACTTCCAGGATATATATTTTTTGATATCACGATATCTATAAAACCCCCAAATTGTATGTTGACCCATTGCGTATGGAGATTTTACAGAAAAAAATCAATATTTATCTAGGTAATGATACCTTGATAGAATTTTTAATGCTCCATTACTAATCACCAGTTATCTACATTGCGTTCAATAGATTTATTCTAAAATTACTCACGATGATATGGCTTTGCAGTGATGATTTTCTCGCACTTTTTGAAAGTAGTACAAAACCAGTGATACGCCGCGGAGGGTCCAATGAAAAAAAGAACGCCGCATCCTCCAAGAAACCTCATTGGTCTCAATCAAGTAACATGGTAGGGTGCACCATACTTTTCCCTCTGTAATGGAAGTCTCTATAATACAACCAGCCAAATCAACTATTTCTTCTCTATTTCGAGTATTCTTAACAAAATGTGCCAGATTATCGTTTTGTTTTGAAGCTATTTTTATTTGAATCAAAAGAAATTCGAATGAAGCTCTCGCTATAACTCAGTTTAGCTCTTACTGAAGCCTGATTATTAAGAAGGTTGTTTTTAACTCTCTTGTGTAACATAAAAAATGGAATAATTGTTTTTCATCAGTTCCTAACAAATTCATTTGTATTTAAATTCAAAGTTTCACATTCCAAATTACCACCTCTGCTGGCATTTGTTTGTATGACTGTTAGCAACTTTACGCAACGATTTCAAAACGAATGTGCATGAAACTTTCTGGCAAGGATTAAATTGAGATTAAACCAATGAGAAAATGCTTATATTTTGGTGGTTATGCAGACCAGCATAGATTCAGGATGTCTTTAAGGGTGTGAAATTTGTTTTTAAACAATCTTTTAGACTGCATTACTTTCGCAACGCATGGGGAATTAATGACAATTACATATTCTATCATGAGTTGGAGTAGTAATTTCTATGCTATATAGCTGCCTTGGTGGAGTTCTGCATTCGTCAGATATTTTTTAGTCATTCTGCCTATAATGTTCATCGTTGATTATTTAATTGTCCAGCCTCTCTCTAACAAAGCCACCATAGCCAGGATCGTACAGCATGACATGACAGAGACAGGAGACAATGAACACGTACCAAATGTTTTCCGTCCAAATATCGCAGCAGCAGACGACAGTTCATCGGGAGTCTCCGATGTGGATGATAATGACAACAATGATTCGATGTCACTAGCTCAGATATCGCGTGTCCTGCACGAAGCCACCGAGCTCCTGACCAATGAGGAGCCTTCAGCGGTTAATGCAACGGCCTATAAGGAAATCACGAACAATTTGTCGGTTCTTGGTAAATCGCCGCGACCCAGAGCATCTGTGTCGAGTATAGAGAATATTAAACATAAAACCCCCGTCAATGTTGTTAAACAGGGCCAACTGGGCCATCCGGATATTAACGAGCATGAGAATAAAGCAGATGGCAGTACCATGGCTGTTGAGACGAAACATATGGCTAACAGTAGTGTTAAGTCAAATTATGTTAAACCAATAGAACTCGAGCGTTCGCTGGACAGGTCGAGACAGTCGCCAAGAGTGGACCAACGTAGTGGGGGTATTTTGACGGAACGGTCGGGGCGAAGTCATGGGGGTGTATCAGACAGATCCAACGAAATGAAAATCGATTTAATGACGGATTATAAAGATGATGTACGTACATTGAATATCAATCAGGATCAGAATCTGTCATTGTACCATAAGCCGACTAGACAGGTATGGATTGCGAACACTCCTCGCGCATTAAATGGTACACCGGTTTTCTCTCCGGCGACCAAATTAACAACGAAACCGACCCCACCTGCCGCGAACCGCGAAGCTGATGGGACGGACCAGTGTTACGATAAAGCGGAGGTGTATATTGCGCTCGTGAATAGAGCGGCTACGACGATACAGAGGTGGTACCGACGTCACGTGACGCGAAAAAGGGCGGCTGGCACGGCGCTGAAACGCATTCTTGAACAGAAACGGCGAGATTATGAGGATGACAGTTTCAGACAGTCGGTGCAGGTAGATGTGCCGATTGTTGATCGAAAGAAAGTTCGCGAAGAAAAGGCACAAGCAGCGAGGAAACAGGCGATTGAGGTATGCATTTGTATCTGATAATAGATCACCAATGTATAAGTCTGTAATATAAGTTTGTATGGTGTATAATTCTGCATGGTGTATAGGTCTGTATGGTGTATAAGTCTGTATGGTGTATAGGTCTGTATGGTGTATAAGTCTGCATGGTGTATGAGTCAGCATGGTTTATAGGTCTGTTTGATGTATAAGTCTGTTTGGTGTATAAGTCTGTTTGGTGTATAAGTCTGTATGGTGTATAAGTCTGCATGGTGTATAGGTCTGTTTGGTGTATAAGTCTGCATGGTGTATAAGTCTGCATGGTGTATAAGTCTGCATGGTGTATAAGTATGCATGGTGTATAGGTCTGTATGGTGTATAAGTTTGTATAGATTATATGATTAAATGTCACATGCGGACATCAGGTTATATTATATATTTATTATAATGAAAATCAGCTGATAATAGTTTATATATATTTTCTATACTATAATAGTTAATAATTTTAAAAAACTTTTATGGAAAAGGCAAATTTTTTGTGCTACTTTGTTAAAGTCAGTTGCATTTAAAATATTACATATTGATACTTTTATGAAATTTACAATCACCGACAGCCCACTATTCTCAAATTGTACAGAAACAATTTGTTGAGATTCATTAAGACCTTTAACCACCTCTTTTTTATAATAGACACGAGCTTTTCTCTCATAAAAAGCCACGTTTCCAAGTAGTGCACCACAAGCGTAAAATCACAGAAATCTTGGATACTGATATTTTCCAGTGTGTCTGGTCTGCAAACTTTTGATTTTTCCTCTATAGCCCTTGCCACATAGAATTTCCCCTCTGTGTTGCACATCATAGTGCCTTTACACTATGCAATTTATTGAATGCAACATATTGACAACTTGCCGAAACATAGTTTTATGATCCCTAGGCACTGGGAAACAACTTTTCATTGGTCAAATATATTTTGTTGTAATTACGCTTATTGCTCCTGTCACAGGGTAGTGGGATCTAGAAAATCGTCAACCTTACAATGTGTAAGCTTCATCCAATGAAAGGCTTGTGAGAATATCCCAACTTTATCACTGGGAAAGGCTTTCAATGATCTTTGTAGCAAGTTGGCAGTTTAAAACATGCTGTCAATGTTGGGCCCACATTGCGAGGAAATGTTGAAGCCAACTGGTCAAACAAACTGTTGTGATTGGCAAATCACAAAGTGAGATGGCCCCGTTAGATAACGTCTGAAATGGCGTGTTGATTTGTCGTTGCAGGAGCTGCATCGTAAACGCTTCGAGCATCGTGAAGATGTCAGACGGAAAGCCGAGGAACAGCTTAACCAGCTTGAAAAGAAGGGCAAGGTCGGCCGAAAGAAAACGACCCACAGAAATGGGACTACCCCATGCGACCTTAACCCTCAAACAACTAATGAGGTCAACGTCAGTAACCCAGATTCAGCTACGACCAAATCGCCACCACCTGATGTCAATATCTTCTTCGAGGTTAAATACATAGAAGTGGTAACACCTTTATGGAACCTCTGAATATATATATATATATATATATATATATATATATATAGTCATTGAGGTTCACACAACATCTCTACCTCTGGCTGTATCATGTCTACCTGCTCATTGCACTAAGTGAAGTAAAATAGGCAGTATTTTAGTGCTATTTTACTGATGTTCATCAATGTATTTTTATTGTGTCTTTGTTTTTTTGATAAATTTCAGACACTTTATTCATATGTTCCTGTAGTGACCACTGACCACCCACGACACTTAGTTATATAATATATTTGGCCATTTTTTGACAAGCCGCACCATTCAGTGTTGTGATAAATGTTTGCGGCCTTCAGGACAAGAATGCGGAGCAACGCGGCGATGAAGCGCGGCCGAGTGAGGCTCATACCAAGACGACTCTCAATGACCTTCTCGACACTCTCAGGTTACTGGAGCAGGAAGAGAGGATAGCACCTACTCCTCGCCTTCTCACTAGCGATACTCAGGGTAACCACGACCATGACATTTATCTTGGCTTATTGCAGCTGATCAGCTTACATCTAACCACATAATGTGTAATCATTGGCTAGTTCACCCTTACATTTCAACATCTTAGTTTGTCAACCAAAGAAAGTCAGTCTAATGATTGGATTGGATTTTGGTACGTCTGTTTTATATCTGATAATTTCCTATTTCCCTCTGTTATTTCGAGTGCACCTCGTATGTTTCAGAATATTTAGGAATTTTCACTCAAGTTTGCTTGACAGCTAGGCTAATAAGTACGCTTTCAGATATACATCATTTCATAGTCATCTTATTTACTTACAGGGCCATGCTAATACAGGAATTTACCGTTGATTTTGCATCTCGTTATGGTTACCACATTAGTCTATAAATAGAAAACACAGATAGAGTACCACCATTGAAGACTATTCTCCTGAAACTGCATTGTTCCAAATGTGAATTGATTTATGTCGCGTTATTACACGAAACCGTCACAGATGGGGGAGCGGGAGGCGAAAGTGGCGGGAATTTAAGCAAGCGGGAGTACTTGTCGATGGAGAAGTTGGAGAAGTTGAATGAGAAACGATCATCTGGTGACAAGCCGGGCTGTCTGACTGATGATAAACTCAAGTCTATTCATTCGTTTCTTGATGAGGTTGATACAGCCGACAGGGTCAGCCACATCGATGCAGTACGTTCTGTTCTGTTTATGGTATTACACGGCAGTTCTTGCAGTGCGGTGGTTATTGTGTGGTGGCAGATATTGCCCAGCGGGTATTGCATGGTTGTTATTGCATGGTTATGGTTTGGTTGTTACAAGGCGGTTATTGCAGGTTGGTTCTTTTACAGTGGTTGTTGGACATTAGATATTGTGCATTGGTTATTGGGTGGTTATTGCGTGGTATTTATTGTGCGGTAATTATTGCACAGTGGTTATTGCTCAGTGATTACTATGTAAGAATAAGAATAAGAAATGATTTATTCAACACAGATATACAGATATATATACACCATTTACAATGATTAAACACAAAAACACAAAAATGTAAAGTGTAAAGTAAATCGAGTAAATTAGGCGTTTATATCCCACACATTAAAGCCGGTGGCGCAGCTTGACAAATGACTGTTTGCGAGGACTCGCAGGGGGCGCTGGCAGCTCTACAACACGCGCCGGTAAGCCACTCGCAAATTTACTTCCCCAGTGCATATTAATTCGTGTTGCCACGAAGAAATTTCACCGATACTTATTTATCGCTAAGTCGACGAGAGCAATCAGGATAAAGTACCTTGCCCAAGGATACAATGGAAAACACAACGGCGTTGCCCGGAATCAAACCATCCACTTTCGGGTTTCGAGGCTCGCTCTCTACCACAGGAGCTATCCCATTCCGTGTGTTGTTATTGCGCAGGGATTATTGCACGGTGGATCTTGCATGGTGATGTGTGTTTTATGAATATAATATTGCATTAGTGTTGCACACACCTAGTGGTGTGCGTTATTGTTGGTTAGTATTGCTATGTGTAATAGAACATATTTTGGATAATGAAGGAGTTCACCAAGATGCAAGAAGAGATGCAGTACCCCCCACTTTTGGTGCCCTCGGTCGATGATCTCCTCGCCATGGAACACGCTGCGGCTACCGCTAATGAGGTCACCAGTACCGTACTCTCTCAAAAAATGGAGCTCGATGAAAAGAAACGTACCGTAAAGTTGCTACAAAAAGCCTTGGTATGTTGAGTGTATATGATACGGGCATGCAATAAAATTGTATTTCCACCTTTACATTTTTTGATTGGGATCACCAAGAATGTCTTGCGTCTACTTACGGTATCATTTATAATACAGTACATGATGATACATCTAGTGTATAAAAAGGCATAATATCATTAACTTTATATTTAATAAGAAAAACCTCACAATGGCACAACATGAAATTTATTAGTTAACACGTTAGTCTCATCATCCTTTATCGTACTTTTTTATTTATATATTTTTTATTGTTTTAGTTTTCTTTTTTTGTTATTTGGGTAAGCATCTTGAGGTGTCTTTGGCATCTTGTCTGATTACATATATTATTAGGGTAGTTTGTATTTCGGAAGCTACTTACATTAGATTGACTGGGAGACTGTTGTGCATTCTCATGGTACAATATTCTATCATTGTCGCATATAACACTAACAGGTAGTATGTGAATGACTTAACATCTCTATCTTAATAATTTAATTAAGTAATTTTGACACATAAGCTTGGTGTTTGTGGGGCATAGAACCAACAGAGAGAGCTGACCGTCAGACACGCGAGGGAATCTGACAAAGAGATGAAGAAACGACTCGAGACGCAGAAAAACGAGTACGAAGAAGCTGTCACTCGTCATCTCTCCTTTATTGACCAGGTAATTGCTATAAGCTTCGTTAACCTCCTCATTTTTTCTAACTTTCGACCAGCTCAGGTTGCAATAACCTTTCTCAACCAGTTCACTACTTTATCCTTTATCGACCAGTTCACTACCTTATCCTTTATCAACCAGTTCACTACCTTATCCTTTATCAACCAGTTCACTACCTTATCCTTTATCAACCAGTTCACTACCTTATCCTTT
>WURV02178632.1:0-13522 GCA_011762755.2 Epimenia babai
GATACCTATCTACCTCTGAATAACACAAACGGCGGTAACAGCTCCCCGATGTGGGTGCCGTTACCGCCGCGCGGTTTACACTATTCGATTGACAAGTATTAGTTTAGCATAAATGTTCCATTAATGCAATCCGTCCGCGTTAAGGGTGTGGATTGTTTGTTTACGCATGTTTCTATCTCCTATAATTTTAAAATGACGTTTTATGATGGTGTTTGCGGCGCGGTCGTCGGGTTATCGGGAAAATCTGAGTCCGGTGTTTGCGGTGTGTTGGTATTTGCATTGTTATTGTTGTTGAAGCCCATTTTACTGCGAGCGCGGTCCGTCAAGTCCTTGAATTTATCGCTGACACCATCAAAGCGTGCTGCCATTTCTGGATCAGGTGTTAACCCTTGTGTTTCGCGGTAATAAGTGGCGATGATAGCGGTCATTGCGAAGGAGTCACCGACGGCTACTTTAATCAACCATGACAGGAGCAATAACATGATGATCGACCAGCCCGCCAAATTGGTTGAAATAAGGGAAATCAGCAAACCAACAGGCAGAGCGAAAATAATCAACGCAACGATAAACGGAATATAACTAATCACCATCAGCGCGATAGCATTCATCAAGATGGGCTTCCACTTCATGCCGTATAAAACCATACCATCACGAGCGTTATCCCAGACATCATCGGTTTCTTCGTAAAAGCTACGAGCTAAAATGGCTTCGTCAATATAGGTGGTCGAATACCAGATAATGCGGTTAACAATCTTGACCATCGTGCGAATAGTATCGTTATCACCTGGAATCCACCGGCTAATGCGGTAAACAGTGCGCGTAAATGACCGCACAACGCCGGAAATCAACTCATCAACGACGAACATCGCATTCATTTCGCCGAAGCGTTCTTGCACCCGTTGTTTACCGTAACCAAGTTGTCCTTCATTGGATTTCAACTTACCGTGTTTCAATAAATCACTTAACACGGCGATGTGTGCCGCCTTGAGCATGTAAAACACATAGCGATACGCTAGATGGTATAATCCACCCATACCAGCAATTGCCAAAATAAAGACGATTAATCCTAAAATCGGCACGGCATTACCGATTAAATAAGCTACTGTGCCCACGATCAAAAAGTAAATGATCGCCACGAACCAAAATAACAAATTCGCTCCTAACCGAACTAAGATAATCGGCGAGGTTTTCATCATTAAAGAAAACGCCTGACTTAAATTTAAAGATTTCATACGAAACGACCTCCATGAAAATTTGAACGATTGAACAATTATTTCTCTGCTGGGTTGGTGTTGAATTGGTCGCGTAAATAGTCCAGCAATGATTCCGTACTCGCGAATGTCTGTCGCTTTCCCGTCCGAACATCACGAACACGAAAGCGCCAGATTACTCGCGAGGCTTCACCTGTTTCGCACCACGCATCAATGATGAAGGTGCCAAACTTTGATTGGTGTGTACTGTTTGGTTGGATGTCATCCACAAGTAGCTCCAATTGGTTTATTCGCGCTACAGCATTACAATATCTATAAAGCGTTTGCCAAACGTTTACTGGGGCTTATTAGGGAGTCAACTTGTTAGAGATTAATGTATTGGGATATCCAGAAGTTTATATCGACGATGAACTCGTTGAGAATTTTTTATCGAATAAAGTAGTTGTATTGTTATGTTATCTCGCGCTCAATCCGCATGTTCATGCCAGAGAACGCCTCGCGGGGTTGTTTTGGGGCGATATGCCGGATAGCAAAGCCAAATCTAACCTCCGGCAAGCCCTCCATGATTTGAACAAGCGCGTCGGTGATTATGTCGAAGTCACACGGCAGACCGTCCGTTTTCAAGTCGATAAGCCACATTACATTGATGTCATTGCGTTAAAAAACGCTCGTGAAGACGAAAACGCCTCTATCGATAATTTAGAGCATGTCGTCACGCGCTATCGGGGGATGTTCCTGCAAGGGATTAACCTTGACGTTGAAGGTGATTTAGAGGAATGGTTACGAGCGGAACAGGAGAATTGCCGCTTAAATTACATTGATGTGCTTGATCGTTTAAGTAATCAACACATGCAACACACCAATTGGGTCAAAGCAGAGACAAGCTTACGCAAATTAGAGGCGATTGAACCACTACGTGAAGAAACCCATCGTCAATTGATGTTGGCGTTTGCGCGACAAGGGAAATATGACGACGCATTAGCCCAATTTGATGTGTGCAAGCAGGTTATTGATGATGAACTCGGCGTTGAACCGTTGCAAGAAACCATTAACTTATACAACTCCATCCATGAAGCCCGCACGCTCCCCCGCCACAATTTACCGTCTAACTCCGGTGTATTTGTCGGTAGAGCGCGCGAACTAAAACAAATCAGCAAATGGATTCGTGATCCGTCGATTCACTTTATCAACATCTTAGGCGTGGGTGGGGTCGGTAAATCACGCTTGGTCACGCAATTTGCAAAACAACATAGCGAACAGTTTTTACATGGTGTGCGGTATTTATCACTCGCTCCACTGACGCAAGCCATACAAGTTGCACCCGCTCTAGCGCAAATCTTTGATCTCACGCTCAACACCGCATCGTCACCATTGCAACAAATCGTCGATTATCTTAAAAATCGAGAAATCTTGCTTATCTTAGATAACGCCGAGCATCTATCCAATTTCGCCGAGGTGCTTGACACACTCTTACAGGAAACCAAGCGCTCAAAAATTGTCATCACCTCACGGGTTAAATTTAATCTGCAACAGGAACACGTTTTCTCGTTAGAAGGCTTACAAGTTCCCGAAATCACGAATCTTAATGATGAGGCGTTAGCGAATAGTGAAAGCGTCCAACTATATCTCCAAAATGCGCGTCGTTATCTGCGCGATTTTGACTTAAGTGGTCACGAATCGGCGATTGCCCGTTTTTGTAAGATCGTCGGTGGGATGCCCTTAGCGATTGAAATCGGAACGGCACTACTTCCTGTTATCTCATGCGAACACCTAACACAGGAAATCGAGAAAAATCTTGATTTGCTCGATTCACCCTTACAAAATATCCCTGAACGCCATCAAAGTTTACGGGCAGTATTCGATCACTCGTGGGATTTACTTGCACCGAAAGAACAAATCGCATTAACACGCCTATCGGTATTTCGCGGTACATTTTCCTTAGATGCCGCCCAACAAATCGCAACAACCAATGTGACAGCCTTGCATAAATTGGTATCGCAGTCGTTATTACGCACGTATTCTCATAAAGGAGGCACAACCCGTTATGATATTCACGTCGCGATTGCACAGTACGCCTTTGAAGCGCTAGAGACGGATAGAGGAACGCTCGAATTGGTGTTGAATAAGCATATCGATTATTATGCCAATCTCCTGCATGATAATGACAGCCCGCTCGTTCAAAAGAAAAATCGCTCGGCAAATTTCGCGACTTCCTTGAAGCAGACAAACATGGAATTAAGCAATGTTCGCGTGGCGTGGCAATACGCGGTTGAACAAAGGAGATTCGATGCTATCAACACCATGAGTACAGCCATGCACCGCTTTTTTGAGGGCACAAATCGCTTTCAAGAAGGCGGTGATTTATTTGAATACGCGCTTGAATTTTTGACATGCGATCTCTGCGGAGATGATGAAGAAATCGCCATCAGCAAAGTTGCTATCCATAGTGCCGGTCTGCATTTACGTTTGGGTAATCTTGAGCGCGTACAAGACCTCGCTGAGCGCAGTGTTGCCGTCTTCGAAGCGACAAATCAATTGGCTGATCTCGGTTTTGCGCTGAATATTTTAGGCATCATCCACCTATATAAAGGACGTTTTGATGAGGCGAAAGCAACCCTTGTTCAATGTGCAGACACCTATCGCGCCATTAATAACTCGGCAGAATTGCTTAAACCACTCGCAAATCTGGG
The DNA here is from genome assembly GCA_011762755.2 of Epimenia babai. NCBI lineage: Eukaryota > Metazoa > Mollusca > Solenogastres > Cavibelonia > Epimeniidae > Epimenia > Epimenia babai. The sequence continues at coordinate 3,902 of WURV02178632.1, forward strand.
TAGCTTAAGTATTCGTACCGGAGATCATCAAACCGCTAAAAGTGTTTTAAATGAAGGTGTCATCATTTCTGAGCAATTGGGTGACCAACGCGGATTATGCCACTTTTTGGTGAATCTCGGCGCGGTGTATCAAGACCTCGGCGAATACGAAACCGCACTTGGGCATTACGAAAGGGTCCTCATTCTCAGTGATGCCATGTCTAACCTACCTGTTAAGAGCGTCGCCTTGATGAATATGGGCGAAATGCGCTTTAAGCAAGATGACTTTCAGGGCGCGATTAAATCTCTTGAAGATAGTACCCTCATTATGCGCCAAATCAATGATAATCGCAATTTGGTAGGTTCGTTAATGTGGGCGGGTTTAGCCCATGGCTGTAATCAAGAACACGCCAAAGCGGTTGATTATTTGATTGGGGCGTTAGAAATTGCCAATCGCTTAGAAGCCAAGCCCATCATATTAAATACACTAATCGGTGTGGGGAAATATTTCATCGATTTTGGACGCAAAAGCAGAGGGCAAGCGTTACTCACTTACGCCATTAAGCATGACTCCACCGAACACGGATTCCGTGATTACGCCCGCCAACTTCAACAAATAAGCACTAATGACAACGACAGCATTATGTCTGCATCATTAGAGACGATTGTGATTGAATGCTTATCTGAATTAAACATGCTCAAGCAATCACACGAGTAGAATTAATCTTAATTTCCTCATAAGTTTTCAGCTAGTTTCTAACTCCAATATTATTTTTAAGAGGTGGGCGTGCACCAAATGTCTACCTCTTTTCATTATGAATTTCAGAAGCTATAAACGTTTGGCAAACGATAGAATTTTAGAGTGACATTATACATAGCCTAACAATACATAAGATCGTTCTATTAAATTATCCAATAGGAGTAACTTATGACTCTACACAAGAAAAGCCTAATCGCTCTAATTAGCATTTTTGTTATCATCGTCGGGATGACAACCGTCATGCCCATATCTGGACAAGAATTAACATGTTCGTCCATCAGTCTTGAACGTTCCGTTGTGGTACCAGCCGACATCCTACGAATTGACGGCACATCACCCGAAATGGAAGGTTTATCCATCACAGCAACGACCATTGATGGTCAAACGAATATACCAATACTCATTGCGACAGACCCACAACCATTCGTGTTTTTCGCAGAAGCGGAAGATAATTCACAGCTTGGTGGCAATAACGCTATCAACACAAACGTACCCACTATCTCATTAACCGCGCCAAGCTCAATCAATGTGCGCTCTGCCCCATCAACTAATGATGCCATCATCGGCGCGCTTTCTGCCGGAGAATCGATCATCGCGGAAACACGTAATGATGCTGGTGATTGGGTGCAAATACAACTTGAGACAGATGAAGGCACACAATCCGGTTGGGTTTTTGTTTCCCTGTTTACAGTCAATGGTGATGTTAACAATTTGCCAATCTTTGACCCAAATGCGCCAATAGCAACACCTGCTGAACTCGCACAAACCGATGATGATTTGTCGATAGAAACAGCGGATCAGCCTTTATATTTAGTTGTGCCATTCCACCCGAATGACCTTATAAATGGTGGCGAAATCAGTGTAATTATTAGCGATGGTTCAAGCCAATGTGACCCATTAATTTTACAAATTACACCATTACCGGATAATGTCGGAGCATTCGAGCAAGTCGTAAATCTCACAGGTGAAATGCTCGCATTACGGCGTGAAAGTATGGGTGTTACGCGGGAAGCCTTACTTGCTGTTGAACCATCAGATTTGTCCCCAACACTCGTATCTTTAGCAATTAGCCAGCGTCTTTATGATGGTGACAACCCTGACTCATTGATTGCTATGCAAGAGCAAATAAATAATGGATCATTTTCTGAGGCAGATATACGTTTCTTAGATGCCATTATTGGTCGAACCGGTATAGTTACCTATTTGGAAGCCGAAGTTGATGAATTCGATCAAGAATTAGAGGCGCGTTGGGGAAATACACGGGTACGGATGCCAATAGCGTCCATGAATGCACAAGAATTTAACACCGCACTTAATTACCCCGGCATCAATAATGCCGCCGACCTTGCGCGTGAGATGTCTATCGCCACATCAGCCGACTTTCGCCTCAATCGTGGTGCAACTGGGCAGGTTTTAACTGACCTTGGTGTTGTAACAGCTGTTGGTGGATTGGTCACGAGTAGTAATCCAATCACAAATTTTGTTTTCTCTATGGGTGGCAACATCATCTATCTTGAAAAATCACGCTTAGAGTTTGAAGCCTATAGCGGACCGGTTCGCTTCGTAGATTTTAACGTTAATATCAATCCTGGGTACATCAGCAATGAAAATTCAACCGAAGAAGGTCGCTGGACTGTTACAGCGATAGTTGAATCCCAGCAATGGCAAATTACACGGGCGCGCGCCTACGATGCCACGCGCTTCTTTAGTCAGGGTGCAAGTTTGCCTGGTCCGGTTGATTCAGCATTAAGCGTTGTTGACGTTATTACGGCAGTATGTGATCGCGATAGTAATCCCTGCGGTGAAAGACCGATTGCCATAACCATACCACCCCATCGCTGGGTAGTACGGGACATGGATCAACATCAATTCTTCGAGGTTGCTCGCCCAAGTAATGGCGCGCCATATTCCTATGCATTAGTATCCAACTCTAACCGCTTTACGCCCATTAATGCGGGGACATCAGGGATCATCGTGTCTGCACCTCGTTCGCAATTTGGACTATATCAGGGGGACGGTTTTGATAGCAATGCAAGAATCACTGTATCAGCAATTGACATTAATATCACAACATCAACAAATAATTTAACCCTTGCTGAAGGCGAAATCCGTGAAGTCTGTCATCAAGCATCTGTTCATAATGCTTTGCAAGAAAGTGGGCGGAACGATCTATCTTATGAGATTACTTATAGTGGCACTACCATCAACGGTGAAACGAATCGTGATGAAGAGTTTTGTTTTGACGTTGGTCCCATAGAATCAGAAGTGTGGATAGAGTGTGAGCTTGAACAAAACCATGAAAATTTTATCATCGAGTTACGTAGCCTCGCCGAAGATGGCCCGCGCGGTGGAGCTGAATGGAATCCTGAATCAATGCCATTAGAACGCAATAAAGTGTTCACGATACGTGTTGATATAGAAGACCCAGAAGAACCGGAGGAATGCGGGCGCGAAGGTGTATGGTATTTGGTATTCGATGATTTCGCTTTTAATTGCCCTACGCTAATTACAACCATTCCCATTGCTAGCGAGCCTATTCCACTTACGGTAGATACACTCAATGCAGGTACGTCTGTATTTGGTATGTTGGATCAAGTTTTAACCATGCCGGGAGCAAGTTTACTCCCACCTAGTGTTGCAGATGAAATTGCTGAGGCTGATGCTGTTGCAGATGACCTGCAAACCACGCAGGAAGAATTTGACCCAGAACGCAGACTCTTCACAAGCATTCCTGACATCGCACAAGAAGGCGCGACTTATACTGAAATTATCCCTGTAGACCCAACAGGGGAAATGGCAGGAGAAGTGTTGTTAACAATGACGTTCACAACCGATACAACTTTCACCGGTAGTATGGTAATGAATTTAGAAATTCCCAGCGTAGGTGAGTGTAACGTTGATGCACCGTTTGAAGGATATTTTGAACCAAGTGAAAGTGAAGGCTAAAATTTTCTAGCAATCAAATCCACAAAAAGCTCAGAATGGCTCTGAAAATAGACTAAGGGCAAGCAGAATCTAAGAGTCAGTTCTTCAAAGCCAGCATCAGGATCAGTGACGTGCTCCCCCGCCTTTAGGCGGGGGAGCACGTCACGCTTCTGATCAATGCGCCTTTCACTCCCCCAACCCATCCACCATCGCCCGCAACCGTGCCAGCACCTCATTCAGATCACGCCCCACCACATCATCCCAATCAGCCAATGCACACGCTCGACCAACTATTGTAGGACGAGTACCGCTTCAATCATAACTGGTGACTAAAAATTAGACGCAATCACAAATCTCAGCATACAATTGAAAGACAGACCAACCATAAACGAGGGGAACTATGAAACACAAATATTTCGCACTGATCCTTATCTTCATACTCTGCCTACCCTTACTCACACTCGAAGCGCAAGATGATGTAACGACCTTCGAATTTGAGAGAGGTTTCGGCGCGAGTGCTAATTTTTGGCAAGTGTACTTCACGGCACCAGATGGTGAACGTATCTACGAAGGTGGGATTGATTTACCCCTTATCGATACAATCAATCAAGCGCGTGGTACGCTCGACATCGCCGCGTTCGAATGGAACAACCCTGCCCTTACCCAAGCGGTGATCGATGCCCATGAACGTGGTGTTCAGATACGTATGGCTGTCGATGATGAACATACTCTGGAAGATGACGGTACCACAATTGAAGATCTGATCGATCTAGGTATTCCGGTTATAGACGATAGCCGAAGTGCTTTGATGCACAATAAATTCATGATCATTGATGGATTTACTGTCGTTACTGGATCGATGAACTTTACATTAAATGGCAGTTACCGCAATAACAATAATCTCTTGATCTTACAATCCCGTCGGCTAGCAGAAATCTATACAGCTGAATTCGAGGAGATGTTTGTAGATAATGAATTCGGTAGTAGTCGTTCCGAAATAAATGGTGCATCCATTGAGATTGACGGTATCCCTGCTATTGTCGCGTTTTCGCCCGAAGATGATGTTGTGCCTACGCTTATCGAGACCCTACAGCAAGCAGAAAACGATATTCGCTTCATGACATTCTCGTTTACACGCGATGATGTCGGACTTGCTTTACTGGAGCTTGCAAACCAAGGCGTAGAAATACAGGGCTTGTTTGAAACGATCGGTAGCGAGACGCGATTTAGCGAGTTGCCATCCTTGCATTGCAATGGGATTAATGTACGTCAAGATACTAGTGGTGGTATTTTGCATCATAAAGTATTCATCATCGATGATCACACCGTCATGAGTGGCTCATTCAACATATCAAACAATGCGACGGAATCAAACGATGAAAACATGATCATTATCCAAGACCCGCTCCTTGTTGAGCAATACATCGCAGAGTTTGATCGCTTACAGGCGGTTTCACGGGAGCCAGATGACATCGATTGTTCGGATATTGATATTGTGGTTGAAGCCCCAACCCAGAATGAGGTGCAAGACGACGAACAAGATAATGATCTTGATGTTTGCACAGATGACATCCTCACAAGTATCACCGATTCTCTTGACACCATTAGCGCACAAATACGCGATGAAAGCGAAGATTTACAATTATCGCTCATTCAGGCACAGTTAGCTCTCGAAAGTTATCGTGCCCGATGTGAATTGGGGTTAGTGTGGAATAACGACAATAGTGATCCGGGTGTGACTGATCCGATTCAAATGAGGGATGGCGTTTACGTAGTTCGGTTGGTATCTAATCAAGCATTATCGATTGACATAACGGTACTATCTGGTGATTGTGACGAAACATTTGCTTCTGTTCCATCGGATGGTGGAGAAGAAGAATATGTCAGCGTGACAGAGGCGTGTTTCATGTTGATGGATATCAATGCAGACAATGACGAATCAGCTGAATGGTCAGTAGAGTTTATTCCAGTAATTTTGACTGGAGATAATTAGAATGAATTTCAGAGTAGGGTTTATTTAATGCCCTACTCTCTTCCCTTCGCCCGACCTTGAAAGATGATAACCGCTAACCAGTATCCCCCTGCTGCAACAGAACAGGAGTTTAGGTTTTCCCATTCGCGTTCACTCCCCTATCCAACAGCTATTTACTTTGAACGAGCTTGTACAAGTGTTGCAACGCTTCGATCTGTGAAGAAACCATCAATTGTTTCGCGACTTGTACTGGTTATCTCAGTAATCTTGATCGTGACTGAGATGACATACCCTGTACAAGTTTGTGTGATGGCTAAGATATATAACTGAGCTTAATATATATTAGCAAATAATTGTTAGTCTTCCTACATGCTAACAAGCATAATCGCCCGTTAAGTATGTAGGAGTTATCATGTTTGAGAAGTATATTGAAATCAACGATATAATCGTGCGTGCATTTTTAGATGAAATGGCACGTGCAACCTCACCTAAATCGCCTAGTATGCTCCTTGAAACGTCAATAGTGGGGGTGTTCAGGATAAAAAATCAAATGCCTGATACCATATACTATCGACACTTCGCCCTTCAAACCATCATTGTAGATATCATTAGTACCCAATGTAATCACCACCGACTACTCTATCAGTTACCGGAACTTGATTCTACCGAATCGTTCAACGCGGTTGGCAATACCTTGCTACAAACCTTACGAGCTGATAATCAGGCGCTGATGAGTTGGACATGGTTGTATTATCGTTTTGTGCGTGTCGATTTGGATCTCTCTGCAAATCAACTTGCGCAAATGGCGGGTCTGGTTGCCCGTACAGTTCGGCGGCAAATTGAACGTGGTGTCAATCAACTCACACAACAACTTATTAAACATGAAACACAAGCCCGAATGCGATTTCATCAACAACACCTGCTCGCGATGCTTCCCGAACGCCCCACCCCACAATTTATTGGACGTAATACAGAAGTACAATCACTAATGAAGATCCTTCAAAAATTATCCCCTAACCATTTAGTTGTTTCCGGAGAAGCAGGTGTAGGTAAGACAGCTTTTGTGCGTGAAATCGTCTCAACACTCATTCAGTCCGTTGAGATCGACGCTGCGATATGGATAGATAAACCTCAATCCTTAGCAGAAATTTGCGACGCGATCATCCCCAATAACAATGACCCTGCCTTAAAACTCAACACATATAGTTTAGTTTGCAAACTCATTGTGGTCATTGATGAGATAAAGTGGTTAGAATATGAAGATGTCAGATACCTACTCAATCAATTACGGTCTGCAATTGTATTTCTGATCACAGATACAATTCCTGGGCATATGCAAACAATAGCTCGCTATAAAGTGAAACCGCTCAACCAAGAGAATACCAATATATTCATTCAGCGTTATTCCGCTATACAGTCCATTGGCAATTGGTCACTCGATCCCCAAGATATTGCGCGAATTGCACAGGAGGTAGGAGGAAAACCACAGCAAATCATCAATGCTGTTCATAATTATTGGAAACAAAATGAATAGGAGATTTGAATATGTCACACGAGGAGATTACTCATATCAAGCGAGAATGGCGTCGGAAACGTGCACTGATCCTTAATCGTTTCCAACTTTTTGCACAATATCCTCAATCCAAAGATTTCAGCGAATACAATGATATCCTAGCCCTTGCGGATCAAGTCGAAGATAGTGCGCCAGATTTGGCGACAAAAATGCAAGACGATCTCACACATCTCACCGAAATCTTCAAGCAATGGCTCAAGGTTTATTTCCCACTGCCCCATACAGAGCGCCATTCTTGACATGATGAAGGATCGGTCAACGCTAGTCCGTGAACTCCAAGACCTTGTCGCACAACTTACTCAAGAGGCTAATGATGCACAGGCAAAAGCGGATGCACTTGATATGGGTGCGCAAAAAGGATTTATGTATGGCGTTATGTTTCAGGCTGAGCAGACACGGGATCAGCTCATTCAGATCCTTGTGGCTGCGATGCGCGATGGTCTCATAGACGGCTGAACCAGAGTCGGACTAAACCAAGTAAGAATAGGGGTGTCGCTAATACCGACACCCCTATTGCTGTGAATCTAAACAAAAATACGAGATCAGGCTGTTGCATATGACTAGCTATTGGAATACCGACAGCGCCCCACCCTACGGCAAAAGACCATAGCAATAAGGCAATGACAAAGAAATCTTTGGCTGTGAATTTCAATGAGAGCATATTAAAAGCTGACTACCCCATTAAGCGTTGATACTGCTTCGCCATATCGGGTTCACCTAGCTGGATATACACCTCGCAAAGCAATGGAATGATTGCTTTCGATTTGCGTGGTGATATCTGCTGACTCAAATGCCACGCGGATAATGCTTGATCTTGTGCTTTTTCAGGTCGCTCCCATGCTAAATAAGCACGAGCCAGTTCGGCATATAATCGGACGTAAGTTGGTTGATGATTGATGAGATGTGCTAACTCGTTGCTAGCAAGGACGAGTTCAACGTTATGCACCCCGCCCTGCCTCACATAATAGGCAAAGAGATCAGCATATAAATCGAATATCAGTGGGAGTGGGATCCGTTTGCGTGCGCGTTTCAAACCCCTCTTAATAGCCCTGTCTAATTCAGTATGATTCGCTTCGACGGTGGTTTCATCTTTAGCTTCAGCTTGAACCACGAAGAAGATATCTGTGAGCAGTCTTGTCCATTCTTTATGTTGGTTTGTTGGCATAACGAGTGGGAATACAATGAGAATTGCTTCGATATAGACAGGTTCTATGGTGGGTTGTTTTATTAACTCCGTAAAATAGATGAATACTTCATCAGCGTGTTCAGTCAGCAGGTCACGCCATTGTTGTAGTGTCAAATTTTGGTTTATTTGCTGGTCAATGTTTGGTGTCATCGGGGTTTTGATTTGCTCCTGTATTAATCTATGCAGAAGATAGTATCAGGAAATGATGAGATGACAATTAGGCATGTGTTCAATGTCAGGAGTATAGAGACTCAAATCCATCATTTATTGGGAGCAACTCATCGGAAAGCAAGTACGCTGGGCGTTATTAAACGTCGAAAATGCCTTTCACGCTGACAGCTTCGCCCAACACAGCTGAGTCGAAAGTGTCATCATGAGCAAATGCGCCCTGCCGTACATAAGTCCCACTGTCACCAATATTCCAGACCTCAATTACTTCATGAAGCGGGTCAACAATCCAATATTCATTCACACCGTGTTTTTCATATGCCTGATATTTTTCTTGGCGGTCATACCTAGCGGTACTCGGAGATAACACCTCAACCACGAGATTAGGGGCACCAACGATACGCTTTTCATCACGTTGGGCGATTTCGAGGTTGTCTGGGGCGACAAACACCACATCTGGTTCAAACACATTGTTCTCATCCAGATAAACCTCGACGGGCGATGTGAAGGCTTTCCCCTTGAGTTTGCGGGCAATCGTCATCAACAAAAAAAGAATTTCACCAACAATCGCTTGATGCTTAAGAATAGGTGGCATACCAATGACAACCTCACCGTTGATGAGTTCGATTAAATTATTTTGTTTGTATTCCGCAAGCTCGTAATATTCAGTCGCGTTGATATGTGTGTACGTTCGTTGTACCATGAAACCTCTCAACAACTAGCTTAATATAAGTATACCACCGAAGGCGAACCAATGTCCTTGGACATGATTATTTTGACTCCCCCAACTCATCCATCATCGCCCGCAACTGTGCCAGCACCTCATCCAGATCATGCCCAGGCAACATCCCAATCAACGCCCCCACCCGCTCGACCAAATCATCTGCACTCGGTATCCCCTCCTCGTCGAGCAAGCGATGAACCGCGTCAATCTGATCTTGTAGCTTACGATATTTCTCTGGTACAGTCTTACGCATTAGAATCTCCGTTCTGGTAATGTGTGAGGCATCGAGGGGTTCTCTGGACAGAGTCTCTGGATAACCTCACACTGCTTAAAA
>WURV02178643.1:0-30146 GCA_011762755.2 Epimenia babai
CTCAAACTCCACCCTCGACTTATAGGCGGGTCAAGAGCAAAACTACGATTTCGTCGACCAAAGTTGGGGGGGGGGGGGCCGACTTACAGGCGGATTGACTTATAGGCGGGTATATACGGTATATGACATGATGGGCTAACTTGATCTGATCGATCCATTTGATAACTTCGTGTGTGCTGGTTGTGGGCATGCTACACTGGACGGCTGGGTGAGGCGCTATGTCAGCCGAGTGGAAAACTACGAGGTCATACAGAGTGCAGCTATACTGAAGATACACATAGAAGTAAGATAAAACATGTTAATGTTATAAGAAGTAGTGAATATACAAGAAAACATTCTGTAATAATCATTTTACACCAAATCAAGGACAATACTGTCTATGACTATAATATGTATTTCTCACCTAACTTCTTGGACATCTTCATATAAGGATAATTTAAAATGTTTCTCTCATTTGTGGGTTGACCAAATAGCAAGTATCATTGAACTAAAATACGCAGTGTCATACATGAATACATATGCCCTGATATATTAGCTAAGCCCGAATATGACGCCCACAGGTTACTAAAATGTGCATTTTCCGTACCTCTGTATGATTTTTTAACATTTTATAGAACAGTAATGCCTTGATTAAAAGAATAATTTATTCTTTAATTCATATTTACTCCTGAAATTTTCACATATTTACAAAAAGCTTTTTCGACTCGTAGAAGGAAACTTAGTAAGCCAAAAGCTGCGAAAGTTCATTCAAAAATATATTTAATTAGTTGCAAAGAGTGTTACTTTAACATATTTCTGAAAAACAAACTCTCCTGGAAACAATTCTACAAGAATTATACCAAAAGAAGAATACTGTATTTCATATACGAGTGTGCGAGAGAGGGATGCACTGGATAAATTAACTGAAGAACCGGATAGTAACCTCCCATTATGATCAAAAAGTGTTACACAATAGTGTAATAGATGTATCAAATATCTGGATAAATAATCACTTACATCCAATCCATAATCTGTAGGATCAGGTGGGCCACCACTGAAATACCTAAAATAGCAAAAACGCTACCTATATTAAAAATAACTTTCCATAATACTCATTTAGATATTAAAACCAACCAGGCCTCAAAACACTCACTAACAAATCGAAACCAAAATTCCAAATGGGCCTAAAAACATTTAGAGAATTAAAGCTTGTTGACCATAATTTTTAAGTAATATTTTTTGAAGTGATCAATCAGCGGAAATTACCTCCCCTTAGTCTGATGATATGTGGAGCAAATCTAAAAATCAACCCGTGAATAATATCAAGTATTTTATTTAGTATTTTATAATATTTTTCAAGTTAAAATACAATCATTGCCACAAATTACCTCCCTGTATGGATGTATGTATCAATAGGCCAGATTATGCTCACATTGTATGGGTTATGCGTGACCAATAGGAAACTGGCCTGAAGTCACTGCGTTTGTATTCACAGTGTCGGTGTCGTTAACTGGTACCTTATTTCTGAGCATAACGATTGAATGACGACGTTTGGAATAGTTAAATATCGTCGTGATTGGGAAGCCATATATTATGATACTAACTGCAAGGTGGGTAAAATATATGCAGTCTTCAATTCATCAATGTGGGCAGCGAGATTAGCTGTGCCCTCCACAAGAAACACAATATCGGCTACTGGAGGGGAATCCCCGCTGTTAGCTGTTACCATGGCACTCAGTTAAGGATCCGAGATCTACAACAGAACTGCATTATCACAATTCCCAATCTAGTTTTACTACACAAAAGTGGCATTATACCCAGTTAACTTTTGTCTCAAAGATTCCGTATGCAAAAACACAATTAAAAAACAGACATTTGAAAAAGATAATCCATGATTATCATGTCCACTATACATGGCTTAGCTGATCAGATATGATGTTAAAATGAATCTCCAGCAATTAAAATAGCATGCAATATTTTAAAAAACAAATAGCAATCTACACTAATTGTCTACCCGCGTTAATGTCCACTCAGCTGTCTATCGCGTAAAAACGAAAGTACGCAAAAGATGAAACCGAAACTAGTTGTAAGGGACATTATTCTACACATTTCTTGATAAATTCGGGAGTTGATAGATCGTCTTATGTACTATTAAATGAATCGTTCTTAGACAAACTACTTTTACGACATCTCGATAGTTTTACGACATCTTGATTCATTAGGTCAAGTCGAAGGTCACAAATTTACCTTGGCTTGTTTCAGCGAAGTGTGATTTTTTTACCTTATATTTAATGATATTGTTTTTAGTAGCCTCGCTGCGAGTTTTGCAGGTGCATCGATCGTCTAATGGCCTAATTAGATGTATAATCCAATTCAGTAGTCCACATTTTAGTATGTCTACTTCTCTTTAGGTTTTTTGATTGATAGCCGAACAAGTGCATCTTTGATTTCTTTTCGAAAAACCGATGTTATGTTATTGTTAATATTATTCATATAATCCGGAATTTACGATGGTAAACAAAGTTTTAGCATTTCTTCAGGAAGTGGGTCTAACCGGCATGCTTTTGTTTTGATAGGAGTATGTTAGTGTGTCTACTGTGATTGGTTGGAATGCACTGTTGATGGTATGTTTCTGGGAAAATTGGTGTGGATATATGCTGTTGTTAGAAGTGAAGAAATATTCTTTAAATTTGAGTTCGACGTTGGGTATGTTTCGTTTGTTTGTTTATTGTTTATTTCTCAAAGATAATGTACACACTGTTTGTATAGATCATAGAAAACCTAAAACATACGCAATAATATTACATTAGTAGGCTATGTAAGTATAACATGACACTGTATATAAAGGTTCGAGAAAGGGAAAGCGGAAGAAGCAATAGCTTGTAGTACCGCGCTAGTTAACGCATTACACCTAGCCGGAAATTACCTCGCAGCGCACCTTCTCACCTGCATGGAGCAACGCTAGCGTCGCCTTGGCGTCAAGCATATGTTTACTAAAATAAACATACGTGTGGTTGGGGACGCGCGTGCTAAATGCGTCTACAGTCTATATATTACGTCGCAGTTTATTATAACAACACAATGAAGAACAAAAATGATATGATTGTACCAACAATCTTGTAGCCTGTGTATATTTTTTTTCGTATGCTGCAGCGCCCAATGTATACGACACAAACACAAAAGTCACATACGACTTTAGTCCTGTGTAAAAATACACATTAACATCATCTTTACAAAAGTTATGTATGTCATACATTGATTGAACTGGTCTACGTTGTATCATTGACTTTGCGGAGAGAAGATTCAATAAAAAATAATTACATCGTTACTACGCAGTTTGTGAGACTGTAAAATCAGACAACCGCCGACCGATCGCTCATTAAACCTCTGTGCAACTCCACGACTTTCCTCTGATGTAGGAGTCTCACCCAGTTTACTTCTTGTTGCGTACTCACTCCCAGCCACTCCTTCACGAACCGATCTTGAATCTCAATCGAGAAATCAAATTTGACCTGGCATACGGTGACCGGACATAGCGACCATATCCGACTTCGGGCAAACCACCGACTGGAACAATCTGTCCAAGAATAATAGTGAAATTTTATTCATGGGAATTTTATACGTAATTTTACTACATGCTTTAGTACACGCTGCTATAGCTTTGCTTCTCGGCGCTTAAAGATGCTCATTGAAACCATCCTTTGTCTTGAATATCACTCATTAATATTTGAACTCTGATACATACGTTAATTTTTCGCAATTATTCACGAGTGTATCATCCTTTGTGTATCATAAATGAGATGTCTGACCTATTGTGTCGCGAACGCCTCGCTAAAATTTTAGCCACCGCGTCGCTTCTGCTGAGCTTGCGTATAAATTTACAAAAATTACAATTAGTGATTAATTAAAACGTGATGAATTACTCACTGCTATATGCGTGTGTCATTGCAAGATTTGCCACTTAGCTATTTTGAACGCGTAAAACCAACACGAACAAGCAGCATGAAGTTGGTTGAGTTGTGAGTGCAACGTCTCTATTATAACAGTACAGAATAGCTATTTTTTAGTAAACATTTACTATACTAACACAACATAGATATCGTTCTATTCCCAACTTCTGTTTAGTCTTGAACATGTAGAAACTGAAAAGTAACCGTACCCATCCATATTGTATCCAGAAATTTCGAGTCGCTTCAAGACCGACACGCCCCACTTCGAATCTAACTGAAATTCCAAATTTTATTCGGTAAAGCCCTTGTAAATAGGCCTGTACAATAAAAATGCGAGGTTTTGTTGCTACTTTATAATTAAATGTCAGTCGCACGTAAAGTGGAATCTTCTATAGTCATAATAATAGAGTAGATAATATGGCGATTAAATTTTTAAAAGTATCTTACATAACCGAAATTAATTAATTTTAACCCTTGTGGTAAGGGGGCAAATTCAAGACGAAATAGTAAGATACCCTTTCTAAATAATAATAATCAGAATTATTCACACCGCGTTTAGAAGGACCACGATTGGAGAAAAATAAACGGCAATCAACGCATACGAATATGTAGAAATAGTAGAAGTGATAGAAATAGGTTTATAGTTTACACCCTGTTGGACATCTGCAAGTATGAACAAGTAGAGTCCAGAATGAAAAATATGGCTTCAAGAATTACGGAGGCGGTGCAGCTGTGTTGACATCCATACATTCATTTTTTGTAGATCTATTTCTAAGTATTTGACTAGGAACGTCAAAGCATTCTCACCATTTTGTATTTAGATGAATGCGAATTTTCTTGAAATGTATGCACACTCTTTTCTTGCTCCAGTGTATATTTGGGTATGGCATGTATATACACATATATACATATATAGATACTGCCTCGTACGCTGCTCACATGTTGTTGATTCTGTGGTCTCATTTGCTGTATTAATTTATTTCCAGTCGCATGGTTCTCCCACTCACGGTTGATGAGATAAGTGAATAAATATATCTAGTACCATACAAGTACCGCGAATGTCTTACATTTTATGTTTATAGCCTTTAGCATCGGCGATAAATTACAATAAATCAAATTATACACACTTATTTAAACACTTGATATACATGGTGATATACCACCTGGATATAATATAAACTAACAATGGCTAATCAATGGTAAAATGACCAAGAGGGTCATAGTGCGTTTCACGAGTTGATGCCCCAAGGACAGCCTGTTGAAAAACCGCAAAACCTTGAGAGACCCCGAATTTAGCTCCACGAACAAGAACAACGAAATAGGATAAAAGCACGCGAGCTGCAGGAAACTAGAAAAATTGAGAGAGAACTTCAAAGAAATCATAACATATCAGTCGAACATAATGGGAAAGCACACACGATAAAGACTTCACAAGACCCAGTTTGTACTGACAGTTCGCCAGTGGGCATTTACATTCTCCGTCTTTTCGGAAGCGGTTCCCGCTTCCAGCTTCGGCCTGCAGCTCCCGCCTCCGATTTTACACCAAAACGGAACCGTCTTGAATTTCAGTCAAGTTGTAAAATTTTTGGAAGCGCGAAAAAGCTGCAGTACCTTCCATACTTACTATAATAACAGAAAGGTTAAATAAAGATGACAACGTTGTCAAAAGTTTACTACTATTCACCAGAAAGAATGAGCTTATTAAGGGCAAAGTTTAATTTTTATAGTTTGGGTCTTTCATGGTCGGACCATGAACTTTTCAAATGTCCCCCTTAGATCGGATGCAGGCGCATGTTGTAATCCAGGTGACCATCACACTACGAATCAATTTGCGCACCGTGAATATCTCGAACTTGTGATGATGTGGACGAAATAGTTGATATTCACTGAATACCAAGTAGCTTAATCTTCTCAAACGGAATGTGGCATCATGGAAATATCATAATATTTATAAATATAACCTCGAGTTACGATAATACGAGGGCTGCTTTTTTGAAAACTATAACTTAATTGGTAGGACGGCGAGCGCCACATTATATACAGATGGTAATAACAGTTAATGCTTCTGTAACAAGTACAAGTCGAGCTTCTAAAAAAGGTAGACTGCAACACACTACGAGAGATCTTTAATACCCCTTGGAATATTAAAGTGCTGATGGGAAATGTTATTACGGCAAGTATATTAGGTCATAAATTTTGATTACACACATGAATTTCATGATTACGATTATATAGTTACTATTCCCTAATGTTACAATATCACATATTTTGACAGTACAAGTTGGCCCTTCTCTATAGCACGTGCGAGTATAGCAAACTTGAGACCGGCGGGGGCGAGGGTGTCGAGTTTGTTCACAATTGTCCGCAACAATCAGATGAGCAAATGCTGGCTAACTTTCAGTTCACTGAAAAAGTATTCTATCTCGCCAGGTTAGTTATCTCCTACTGTCTCCAAACGCCTACAATGTAATTATGTATTCTATAACAGTAGTTGACGCCATTGGTGCAGTGGTTAGAAGCGTTGCCTTTCATGCGAGAGGTTGCGAGTTCGAACCAGCACAAACCGGGGATTTTTCCCCGCGCCTTCCACAATAGGAAATGAGCAAGATTTTCGTGCTTGAATATTGAAAAAGATCCGTCGTGAAATGCTTTATTATAAAAATATGTTGGGGATGTAACAAGGCAATGTTGTACGTGCGACCGACATTTAATTATAAAGTAGCACTAAAACCTCGCCATTACCTTTACCTTTTTACAGGGTATTTGTCTTATCGCCGAGAATTATGAAAATTTTTGTCTCGTTCGAGTTCATGCAAAACGATTTTGCACCGAATTTTGTATCGTAATTCAGGTATTAATCTCCTTAGCCACGCAATCTCGGCGTATTTTGAAACTAACCAAAGATGGCGGTGTCGCGTGGTGAGAGCGTCTCTTGCAGCGCTTCAGATCCGCTTGGCAATTGACGGTTTGAAAATTTCATTTGGTCAGGAAACTCTATAACAGATGCTATAACGTTCTGGTATTTTGACTTTTCTTTATGATTACGTCTTCATTTTTCTGGACAACTCTTCGACTGCACCGGCACATCGCGATGACTGAATCGATCAGAGCGTTGGTATTAAATACCGCACGGGGGATGCCGTACGGAGATAATTAACGCACGGTACCACGCAAAGATACAAAGCATGTACTGTGTATTTTTTTGCCAAACAAAGGTCATTTTGCATTTATAGTTAACTGTGTCCTTTTATTCATCATCCGTGCTAGACAGAATAGTTGTGGAAAATGACCTTTCTGACTGTGCAGTGACAATAAGTTTGTCATAAAACTTAGAAAAGTAAAAATACCTTCATCTTGGTTTCTATCCGACATATTGTGGTATGAGTGTAGAAATTAGTTTACTCACAGCAATATTATGCTATATAAGTTATACTCCATTATTTGATAGCAAAGTTTAGTAGCTAGACAATTTCTAAATGAAGTGCTGATCTCTGTGCATTGTTTGTCATATGCACCTTATGACTCCCACACTGATCGCCCGCAAAACAGTTGAAAGCGTAAATAACAATGTTTCCTTTTATAATCGCAGCTTTTTTTTGGATGTTTCACTCTGTGGTTCAATACGCCATAAAGTGATCAACGAACCCGTACATTGGGTCATGTTGAGTTAATTTGCGTGGCTTGATTATAACTTCAATAAAAAAATGAGGAATGTCATGAACTGCAATGACTTCATATAAATGAAAAGCCAAGTCTTCAGTGTACGTGGTTTCTGTACTAACTTCTAAATACATAAATATTTGTAGAAGCTATGTGACAATATGAAATTCGGCCCAACTGCCCTGGTTGATCAAAACCCGTCCTAACCTAGCCTTACTCGCGATATACTGAACAATCGCATTATGTGAATCGTATTTTTCATCACTGTTTTTGCCCTACAGCAAAATACCGACATACGTTCGTCTTCTGGCACCCAAGGGTTCCGTAAATATTCACGAGAAGTCTCAGAATGCCTATCCATATACGAGAACCATCATAAACGTATGTATTCTGCCAATTGTCACAAAATAGGACAAAACTTCCTCTAGAAATTACTCATTTATCCCGAAAACTGCACCCAGTAATTACATTGATTTTAGAGTACAACCTGTTAGTAGGCTCCCTATTAAACCGACATTCTGTTGTATCATCAAGGAATCTCTTTCTTTGAGGATACAACTTCGTTATAGCTGTTATTTGTGAATGATTCGTTAATACAAACCAAACATGGACACTACGTGCGATAATCACACACATTGTATATTTCCAAAGCACCGACGCACTCTAGCCCTATTTAAGTTCATGACTTAGTCCCTATCCATCTAACACTATTAATCTTATTGACAGCGCATCTCAGAACCTTTCAGGCAAGTCGCATACAAATTCGTCTGCTTGATGAGCAGATCTCATGTGCATGTAAACGGTATTTGTATCTATTGGTATCCATTATTTCCCCGTATAACATGAATCGTTGTAAAATAGCATCATATATTTCCTACCGTTGTGTTTTTAAAAAGATTTTGAATAAATAAATACATAAATAAATACATGAAGGAATAATGAATAAAGGAATGGACGAATGGCTGGATGGCTGTATAGCTGAATCGCTGGATGGCGAAATGACGAAATATATAAATGAATGGATGAGTAAATGGGTAAATGGGTAAGAGGATAGATGGATAAATGGATAGATGGATAATTGGATAGATGGATTAATACATAGATGGATAGATAGATAAATGAACTTTCTATACAAACCTAAAACCCACAAAACTAAATAACTCATGCCGTTCCATGTTTATTACTGAGAATATTTCTTAAGACTGGTGTCTTAAGAAATAAGTGTTGGTGGTGGTGTTTTGTGTCAAGTGATCCTACACATGAGCGTAATACATTCATAAAGTATGGTACTGCGTAACAGTAAAAGTGGATTAACTCCCCACCGCGGTCATCGTTGACTATCAAGTACGATGCACAAGTTTTCTTCTTATTTTATATGAAAATCTCTCTAGTGCAAATCAGTTGGCTTCCATTCATTCTTGCTACTGGTTTTAAGTACCTACAGACTGTATACAAACTAGACTAATATGTGATATATAACGATAATGTTTAGTGAGATACCGGAGATTTGGGGAAGTAAGCGCCAGAAAAGATCATCCGAATCATAGCACCTCATAGGGAGGAATGAACATAGCATGCGAGAGCGAGACATATCCAAGCCAATCTACAGCTTAGTGCTATCTGAATGAAAATATAAAATTTCCCAACGTTTGTTTTAGCAACCGGATTACATGCAGGAGAACTTTCATGTGACCATCGACTCCATGTATAAAGCCGATAAAGGCGAGACAGACAACGTTAGTACGGACTATTTTTGTGTCTATTTCAAAACAAGGTATATATTATATGAATGAAAGGTAGTCAACAGGTTAATGTTACAACGACAGACACCTAAATATGGTAAAACATCTACCACAACAACCGCGTTCCCAGACGCAAGAGAGAGAGAGAGGGAGGGAGGGAGAGAGAGGGAGAGCGAGAGTGGTGAGAGGGAGAAAGCGAGTGAGAGCGAGAGGGAGAGGGAGAGATCTGTATGGTGTGTGATGGTGGGGGCGGTTTGTGTGGTGTGTGTGTATTCCCTCTGCTCACTCACTGCACCTCACGAAATATATTTGATATACAATGCTCGTGTTTATCTTTATATCAGTTCGTCAAAAGGCGTTGCCTTTGTATTTTCGTATTTACGATATGTCTAACACAACCCTAACCTCCGTATCGAGATGTATACATCTAGAAAAATCAGTTTGGCCGACAAACGTATGTAAGCACCTACCTTAGCAAATATGGCTATAATTGCAATGCCGTGTGGTGACTTGGAGGCTGCCGACATATTTCTGTAGAGATCCTGGTTGTAGGCGACAATGTGGATCTGCCAAAGGAGAAATACACGCTGGATTTAGCCTAATAGAACAAACTAAATGTGAACTCGGGCAACAAAGCTCTCGCCGTCATATGCTATCTGGTTTCATGGAATTAATATCTCATAAAACACATACAGACATAAGTGATCGATAAGTAAATGATACCACTACTGTTGCAGCAATTCCACCCTGTTACCACAAGACACTCTTTATAGTAAACGATCTACTAAATTTTTTTTGTGATCGTAAATAGGGTTGGCCAATATGGTTCTATCGAAAGACGAAAAGAAATTCACAGAAAACACCTATGCCGCTGATGGCACTCGAACCCACGACCTCCAGATAACTGGTCTGGTGCTCTACCTGCTTTTTTCTATAGGGTTTTTACTATGTGTTTTTTCTGTGCTTTTTTCATCCATTCATAGAGTCACACTGGCTAACCCCATATACGATGACATTCATATGGAAAACACCGCAAAAATTAGCCAATCAATTTATAGTCCATCAGCATGCTTTTGAAAGATACTTATCAGTGTATATCGCTGGCTATGATATACGGACCTTAAACAACAGTGGTTCTATAAACGGTGTTGAATACCTAAATACACAGTAGAAAGCTTTGCCCCTGTAGCTCAGTTGGTAGAGCACCAGACCGATTATCTGGAGGTCGTGTGTTCGAGTCCCATCCGAGGTATAGGTTTTGGTGCATTTCTTTCCATAAATTTCTAGTTTCATTAATTTATGTTATTGATTTATCTCATTCGTCTGTCCGTATGTTCTTTTGTCCGTCCATCGGCACCAGGCCCGCCACTTCATTCGTTTGTACGTTCATTTTTTTGCTCATTTTGTGTACCTCGTTTGTTGTATTGGTTATTAATATGTTTATTTTTACCATCTGATTACAGTACTTGTTTATTCAGTAAATTTGTCAAGTGATTAATGAGTTGATTAAATTCATTAAAGTTTCTTTCAAGTATTTATAAATTAACGCACAGTGGAAAAGGTAGGGGCGACCACGATGATAGCCGCGGTTCCCATCATACGAATAACGATTCATCGATTCGACATTTTTGCGGATCTCTGACCGCGAATGGGTGGATCTCAAGGCAAAGTGGTATTCCACTTATTACGATGGGAGAAGGTACGTTATGATTGATAACGTATCATTATACTAGTTATTGGGAATTATTTTATACGTTGCATTCTGTCCGTATTGAGACGATGTGTCTCTATCTCAGCGCCGCCACCTATTTGTCATATTTCCGCTGAAATAATGGATTGAGGATGAAAATTACATATAATTCTCTGATTATTTTATGTTTGCGACAAAACAAATGCGAAAACATATTGATTAACTCAGATAATTGAGGCTGAATAATCAATAAGGTGCTACATTTCGCTTTTTCTATTTTACGTAGCTTTTTTGGGAGATAAGCAGGTTTGCCGCATTTTAAGTTGTGTTAAACATTGGATAAAGTTTCTATCATATTTTCAATTATCTAGTGTTTTTTGCATTGATTTCTTTGGTTGTGTCTCGAATGTTTGTATCGTGTGGATCTGTATCAAGATAATAATCCAATATAGATTTTTGCATCTACAATCATGTCATCTCTGTCATTTACAGAGGAGCCAACGCCTTTGTTTCTATCATGGCCCGCCATTAGTCGATTCTTACGAGTATTCTCATTTGCGGGATGCACAAACTTGACAGGCGTAGAGCTCCCGGCTGAAAATACGAGACAAAATTACACCAAGTAAAAAATTTCGTTTTTTGGAATCTATATTTTTCTTACATAAGATCATTTACGACTCGTGGTGGCTGCTGTTTGAATTGTAACCTGATTGTAAGAGAGTTATTTGAAGCAAACACGATTTACATTCTTTACTCTAGCGTAGTTGCATTGATTTTTGGGCCCCGTTTTCTGTCATCCAGGACTCATCGGTAAGAACACCCCCGAAGGGTATGGATTGCAATAATATTTCTCGTCAAACGACTTTGTGATTCGGTCCAAGTACATGAATGGTAATGAAAGGTCACTAGATGGATGCGCGTAGAATGCATGCTTGTTGGATGGGTGTGCGTTACATGAGTGAGTGTTGGATGGATGTGCGGTGGATGAATGCATCTTGATGGGTGTGGCTTTTATGGGTGTGCGCTGGATGGATGCGCGTAGAATGGATGCTTGCTGGATGGGTGTGCGTTACATGGGTGAGTGTCGGATGGATGCATCTTGATGGGTGTGGCTTACATGGGTGTGCGCTGGATGGATGCACGTAGAATGGGCTATTGTTAGATGGGTGTGCATTACATGGGTGCGCGCGGGTTATGTGTATGCTGGATGGATGCGCGTTCATCGAATGCACGTTGGATAAATGAGTGTTGGATGGGTGTGCGTAACATGAGTACACACTAGATGGCCGACGCTGGACAGGTGCGTGTTGAAAGACTTTGCGTTGGGTGAATGAATCAGAAATGTGGTGATGATTGTCTCAACGAAAGGCCCTGTCATCGTAGCTAGTTTACCACGCAGCAGCTATTACCGCCTTTGGTTCAAGTTTTGGTGCCGTAGCTAAAGGTAACTTATCTCTCAAATTCGATGTCCGGGTTCTCATTAATATCACAGTAATGTTAGGAGCTAATTAATCCCTGTCTGCCCCAAACGCGCATGCGTATTCGACAGCTGGAGGTTTTGGCCACCCGAAAGTAAGGGTAGCCAAATGTAATTCAATGTATTCACCGTAGTTCATTCATAAATACGTCACAAAAACTCCCGAATTTCACCATCGAATATTTTAATCGGTGTTGTGGAATAATGCCTTCGAAAATTGTACTTTTTGCGGTTTCCAGCGTGACATTTACAGCCTAGACTCGATCCCATTAAGGCAGACCGCGGGTTTCCTATCCAAAAACTGTTATTTCTTAGGGCTTTGCTATAGCTTTACCACCATTTAGTTCGGGTGGAATTCAGATCTGGAAAAAATACAAAAAAATAACGACAAAATAGAAAGCCAATGTTGAGAGAGTAGGGGGGAGAGAGAGAGGGAGGAAGAGGGGGAGAGAGGGAGAGAGAGGGAGAGATAGAGAGGGAGGGAGGGAGAGAGAGAGAGAGGGAGAGAGCATTCAAGCGACTGAAGAGATTCAAAATCATGAGTGTTACGTTGCCACTTTACCACTATCGATAATACATATGTATGGTGACATACTTTTTATATGTGCTGCCTGGTGTAATCTCTTAGCATAATGCATTCTCCGTGCCCTCACTACCTACTCACTAGTTTCTACAGCCGACAAAGTGATCTATACCCGTGTATGAATGCCGGTGTTAACAGTAATGTAAGTGAGGCTGGATGATCCCTATTCTGCTTATCACATCGACCAACGCATCGCAGTTTGCATGCCGATGTTGAGCAACTGTATAGTTTGTCGTGCTGTCAATCGAGTGTTTTGTTTTGTACTTCGGTAGTCGATAACCTTGTCCATAGAGTCCCTGCCCTAACATTGTCGGAAAGGTCACGCAATAATCCATCTTAGTGAGGGTCATTGGTGGGCGAGATGTTCGATAACAATGGTCATATCTATGGTTGCGGAACGTGCTCGCGAATAAATGCTAGTACTAAACAACAATAATCTCGTTGGGTTGTCGCATCAGATTGTGGCCGCCGGTGTGAACCGGACATAAGCGACGCAGACGTCCCTAGCGTTGCCGCAACGGTCGCTAATTTTCGCCGCTAACGCAATCTACTCGACCGCTAACTGCATTTTCTCGTTCACTTTAAGATCTCAACGAGAAATAACGGAAACATCTTTGATCGGTCAACTAAAAGCGAATGCTATAGTCCCACTCGACAGTGGCCTCGAGAAGATCGATGAGACATTACATTCGCGGACGGTGGAGAAGGGTTTATGCGAGATGAGTGGTGCTTTAGATTGTCACATACGGGTCAGCGTCTAGAGTGAATCGATATTTATGACGCCGGCGACTATTCGGAGAAATTTTGGTAATCGTCACTTAATATCATTCGACGTAAATATATTATTTTATCTTAAGACTGTGAAAAATGAAACAGAAAAGTAAATATGCAAGCTTACCTGCCAAACATCAATAACTCACTGTATAGCCTATGCCTATAATTGAATGTACAAAATAAATCTCCTTTTTAATCATATTATTTATCGTTATGCTCATGTACTGTATAAGGTAACGTGTCGTTCAAGAAGCGACAAAATGCTGACTGAGATATGTGGGACTATACGAAAATAGCGACAAAATGCCGATTGAGATATGTGGGACTATACGAAAATAGCGACAAAATGCTGATTGAGATATGTGGGACTATACAACTTGAAAGGACCTGTTTTTGATGAATGGATAAGAAGAAGAAATGACATACTACAAATATACACTAGAAATAAAAGTAACACCTTTTGAATCACGGGTATATTCACACGAACTTTCGTATTTTATTTAGTTAGTCTCAAAGGGGTTTTCTCTCGTATTTCTCGTATTTACAATATGGCTAACACGGCAGTCAACAATTTTATACTACTTAATAATTATAATTGACAGTTACTAAGGAGATGGATAAGATGTAAAAATCATAGTTCCTCTCTTGAAATAAATACAAATAAATGATTTTGCCAGTTACCGACAAGATCGTTGATTGCGTTATCACCATGGACTATGAGTGGTACCACTAATATCTGCACCACCAGTTTATCGTCATGGCATTTGCCGCTGCATGCTTCTAGGCATCAACATAGTCCCGATAACCCTATTCATCATTATAATTTTTGTCGCTATTTTTATTATCACTGGCATCGTCAACGTCGGCGTTATCTTGATCATCTCTACGGCATCGTTCTCGTGCAATATCCAACGTAAATACCACCGGCGAGTGAACGGTTTTACTGTCAATATAAAACCAGCAAACTGGACAGTCTCTAATGAAAGTCTATAATTGGTCGAGAGTCGCCACATCTAAATACTACGAGTGGCGAACGGTTTTACTGTCCGTATAAAACCAGCAAACTGGACAGTTCATAATGACGGTCTGTAATCGGTCGAAAGTCACCATAAACGCAGACCTCCGCATTAGCAACACCCTTAATGGAGGCGCTTGGACGACGTGATAGTTGGGTAATTGCTTCCCCTTCGTGAGTGCCTATTTACGAACCGGATGTGAGACAGTCGCGCTTGATATCGCCAATCTAAGTGCGGGGTCCAACGTTGAGATAACCATATAAAATATGTCATTTGCTGGATATACTCGTATATTATTCTTTAGACTGACTGCTCAATACCGCTTGATTGATATAATTATGAGCTACAAAAATGAGGCTATTACAATCCCGTCTTAGAGACCCGTTGTAGAAATACTCCACTTGGGTCATTTTACATAAAGATTTTTTCATTCAATCTTTTAATTATTAATCACAGCGCTGTATCGATGACGATATGATGATTCCAGAAAAGCGGAAATAGTGTGGTCATTGACATGCCTCCCTAAGGAACAATTGGTTGATTGTCTAGTATCGAATATAGACATTTTTCCCGGAAGTCGTATCACTGATCTCTGACCTTTATATGAGCAATAATTTTCCCAAGGTACAACATGACCGCGTCGAACTGGATATTTCCAGCAAAAAGCCGCTCGATAATTCGTGGCAGTAAGCGTCAACAAAGTGATGCATTTTTAGTTTTTTACTCCTCGGAATGTTGAATTAATTTTATTGGCACTTATCGATGGCATTATAGAATAGAACAATCACCATTCGGAACCTCGCGATATACACAGATATCTGTAACAAGCTTGATGATGGACTATAAATTGATTGACTGATTTGTGCGTGTTTTCCATATGAATGTGTAGGAAAACACCGCAAAAATCAGCCAATCAATTTATAGTCCATCATCAAGCTGTCAAGCTTGTTACTGATATCTGTGTATATCGCTGGCTATGATATACGGAACTCAACATCAGTGATTCTAGAAAACGGTGTCAAATACCTGAATGGTATACCGAGTTTGATTTTGAACTGTATTCCATGTGTGTCTAGTTAATGATAATAACTATAAATTTGTCAAGTGTCTTTGATAGCCATGTGCTAGAGGGCACTATAAATCAATTGAATTTCATTTCATTCCATAAAAGCACTGGAGAAAGCTCGCCCCTGTAGCTCAGTTGGTAGAGCACCAGACCGGTTATCTGGAGGTCGTGGGTTCGAATCCCATCAGAGTCATAGGTTTTTTCTGTGTATTTCTCTCCAGCTATTTATAGAACCACATCGGTTACCCCCATTATGATGTAATGACATGTTATTCTGAATGAACATTTGTTATCCCATTATTACTGGCACAACGTCAATAATTATTGTTTCCGAAGTTATACCGTAATTTCTGCTATTTTACCAGCTTGTCGATATGTGTTATACAGAGACATTTTCACCTCAGCGGGGAACGAGTTGCCATCAACAGTGTGTTCTGAACCTTTGGTGTTGTTGCTTCCAAAGTGTATTTTGATGTGTGTGACGCGGTACCGGTACGCCAGAGGTCCTCCCGCCATCGTGATCATGTTCTTTGACTCGGCCTTCGCTGTCACGTCATGTCCCGTGTTCGCTACCTTCATTGTTAACTGCCAATACATTTAAAACGCACGATAATGACGGATGTGGATAGACCATAGATATAAAAACAAATAGGATGCACATTCCGCAATGTTTATTCAATTTTGGCGTTATTATCTAATATCAAAATCACATATATCTGAGAAATGATCCTATCAGAGGTATAGGTTTTTTTCTGTGCATTCTCTCCATATATCCGAGAGTTATCAAACACACAGTTTTGCGTGTGTATTAATAAAAGTACTCGACAACTACGTAAGATACTTATTTAATTTATTAGAATTATATTAATACGTGATAGTTTAATACAACTATTGGGTTTATTACTGTATTTATTACTCGATGTTCGATATTTTTTTGTCTTTTCGTATGTTCGACTTAAATATCCTCAATGCTTTTGTCTGGAAAAAGGCACTGAAGTCACGATGAGTTCGCCATGAACATCGGTGAGCCCGAGCTGAGTGATTCTTATAGATAGGTGGCTGCAGATCTCAGTGAGTCTAGGAGTCAAAATGAGACTGGCACAAGAAGATAATTATTGCAAATTGGCAATATGTCAATATTCGGCAACAAGGGGCACCAAAGGCATAGGACCGACATATCCTGGCCGCTTGAAGAAACCGAACTGCCAATGCAGTAACACCACAGAGAAACCCGCCCAATGCTCATAGAATCACTATTTTTTGCACATTAGCCGATTCTATTCAGCGGGAATAAGGACTCCAAAACCTACTGTTCGTCTTCCCTTAACCATACAGCTTCGCCGAATTATGGTAGATTGGTACAGACGTCTTCGCTATCGGACTGAGCGAGTCGTCAAATGTCGCGTTCGCAGAATCGAGATGTTGCCTGGAATTTCTAAAGGGGTCCTACAGTATCTGTGTGTCACGAAGGCAAAATAACTGCTTTCATACGTGAATCTGCTAGAGCTTGGTCATTATGGTCGTGGTTTCATAATTAGGAGAGGTATTCTTCAGGTAGGTGTCATAACTGGATTCGGGTGTACCGGTGAGATGCTCAATCGATAAGTAAGGCCATTTGCGGAATTTGCAGGCCATAATTCTTTCCCTGATAGACGATAATGCTTTTCACACCGTGCTCGTGTAGTAACCAGTTTCCATGATGCGTGGGATAGAGATAATGAAGTGGCCTGCACGTTCTCCTGAATTAACTCTGATTGAACGAATTATCATCATGGATGATTATAAAGGGTAATGTGCTATTGTTACAAATTCTATTCATTCACCCTCAACTTTTCACTTTGTCCTAGACTTCAAAACATCTACTATTTTCAACATATTCAAAGTGAAGCTCAATACTCTTTAATTTACTCAAGCATATACACCAATTTTCAACCTAACTTCGTTTTCGTGTTGCACATTATTGAAAAATTATCAACGTCACATTAAGAATCAGGTCGAGAATATGAAAATTGAAGGCATCTCAATTACGTAAGTAATGCCCGTAGGGGGTTCTAATGCGTGCATGGATGTAAACAAAATTCATTGTTATTGTTTATTTCCCATTTTATTTTCCTTTTCCCTTCATTCTGTATGTAACTTGGGGGATAACTCAGTATAATTTTCACAACTTGAAAAAACAACTGAAAATAAGAAGAGAAAAAATGATACTTATTTGAAAACTGACCAGACGAGGATGTTTATGATCTTTTTTTTCGTCAGTTTGTGGAGCAATCTTTATTCTGTTCTACGTTTCAGTGCATCAGTAAACTTATTGCAATCCGTATTTACTTTGAACGTCGTAGAGTAGAATGTCAAAAAAATGTTTACTTTGCACGGAGAAAAGAATTTAAGTTCATATCGCTAGAGTTTGAAACATGGCAAAAATTTTCCTAATTTCATGAGTTAGTCACCTAAATTAATAGTTGTGTTACACACACTACAGACACTCCATCTCGCAGCCAGATCTAATTTCTTTTGTCTCTTTAATTTTAATCATACTGTATTAGTTAACGTAAACTAAGGTTGTTACAGGTGAGTGAACGAAGACTAGGTCTTGATATGAGTGACGCAATATGATTTTATGTTTTTTCTGCTGACGCTCTTCATTGGTGACCTCCAGAGAAAAGTGCGACGCATTCTGGCAATGCATAGCCAGTAACGCCTTCAGTTAGTCAATCAACCCTGTTATGGGACCAGACAACTTACAGGCTATTTGCCATAGCATTGCTCATCAGATCAATTAATGTGATAGTGTGATCAATTAGTCCTTACTGATTTGCCTACGGATGTGAGCCGTTGGTGGGCAGACCAACATGCATACTAGACTCGCGTATCCGCCACCTTAACCGACTCCATTATTAACCAGACCATTATCGTTTATGTCTCTACTATATATATGATCCATCTGTCCCCTCAACCTCCGGACGTGCTTTGCCCAAGTCGATATCACAAGCCACGCCACCATATACCACGATGTTTAAGGTTATGGCTCGCGTTGCGTCGGACATAACGTGAACGCCCAGAAAGCTGCTTCTATCCATAGAACACTTCAGTTACAAATAAGGACTACAACGGCGAATGACATCCGATTTTAACTCAAGATCTAACTACTCGTCAGCCTATCTAGTTAATAGGTCTCGTCTATACACATCCAAAGATTATGAAAATTCATGTGCACATCAACGAGGACTTACAATTGCGTTCGCTGGTCGTCCTCCATTTATAGCACCGGACGATACGATGGGCCATAGTACACCAAAAAGGTAGATGATTTCACCGAAGGCCCATCTACACTGGTCACGCAACGTCTGTACCATACGTCGCGACGCCCACTCAACGGGCAGACAGCTTGACTGAAGCCCTGTCTACACTAGTCACGCAACGCCTACTCAACCCAACCCTAATATGAACTGGTTGCCGTGTTTCCCATTCGAATGAAATATAACGCCTATTTTCCTTACAATATCGAATCAGTGTCTATGATATATCATTTCCGCGAATACATGTGATACAATGTTGGGTGCATCACCGTTTTAGTTGCTTTGTCTGCATCCACCTATTGCTGCCTTTATAAAAATCTTACGTTACAGGTCATGGTTAATCAGCTGATTTCCCTTGGCATTTCATGCGTTAACTTTTCTCTCGTAACGTGTAATAACTGATTAGTGATCGATTTTCTTGCCAATTGCACTGGTACGACCTGCCATCAGAGCGGACTACTACTTGCTCATCAGCGTAGGTCCACTGAGTCCGATAACATGGGGAACCTCGCAACGACATGAATTTTTATGGACATCTGTTTCAATGCCTTTGGGCAAAATCGTTGTTCCGTGTGGTTGTTTCAAACCAAATAATGCAAATTGATTTTTTCGGGCATACACCGTCAGTATTACTGTTGAGAAGAATCTCATCTCTCCTGTTTGGTTCAAACCCTTAATTACCGTCTTTACATTCTTTGTAGGAATATGACACTTTTCTCGGTGGTGGATAAGTTGCATTGAAGGCTACTGTAATTTTTACAAAGGGCGGTTCGACAAGTTCCCTTTCCTCTCTCCTATCGTGCTTACCTCTGCTATCCCGTCATCTCACTCTACATAATCATCCTCAAAGACCGTAAGGATTTCAAAACCGGTGGTATGAAGTAAACTGTCTGCCCAAATTCGCTTGTTTGCAATTCGCTCCTTCCACAGCAAAATAAATAAGACAACCATATTTAACGAATCCGATGTAAGCTAGCTTGGCAAATTACTAATAGTGCTCTTTACAACGAGTAAAATTAATATTAGCATTTTCGTGCAGATAAAATTTTAGAAAAGTATTGTAGATAGCGGAAAAAAGTACAAACTGCGCCGTCCGCTAGACCATTTTCAACCGAGTGATTTTTTAATTTATTTTGTCCACATGTTGCATTTGTGTCTTTTGGTTATTCTAGTGTAATTGACGAGCGATGACCATGGAAAATGGTTTCGTTGTAATTTTCGTTTTAATTGAATTTGAAAGTAATTAAACACGCGGAAAATTTGAATCGTAACAGTTAACGTTTTGGCATGTTAGAGAATTATTTGGTGGATGGATTACACGGGTAGGTATACAGTTTTAGAAATTATGGTGTTTATCGGCAAATTTTTTGTGGTAACTAGTGTGATAAGACGGTTACTAACTGTGCTGTAGTGGGCATCACAATCAATAATAGTGTAGAAAATATAGATCACATAGTTCAGGCGGAGGATTATCATTGACATTATACCTACACACGAAAACACAAAAGCCAAAAAAATAATTATAAACAACTTTTGATGGGATCTTATTATTTTGATATTTAGGTGTGCCGGAATTTTCGGTTGAGTGTGGCCCAAATATATAAAGCTTAAATCCATCTCTTGAAATTGTGCCAGATGGTCTTAGAAAAATTAAATATTATATGCCTTGCAATTACATTTAAATAATTGAAGTGATTACATGAGATGCAATTACAAATGAATGACATTCTCAACGACTCAGTGCTGCTGAAGTTCTGATACAATACCCTTCGCATTTGCATATGATGTGTGTAGGAAGTAATGAAATGTCTACCCCTTTTAGAGACAAGTGTATTTTAATAAAGAAATTAGGAATAAAAGATGTGCTGACCATAATAACAGAAAACCTGATGGGTGGCTTTTTCTAACCCAGGACCCTTTGGTTGCAAATCTATTGCTTTTATCACTCAAATCCGCTTCCGCTTGTATTGATTACATTGGCATATAGTGTTTTTATAATAGGGTTGATATTATTAGAACTATAGTCAACTTTAATACACCACATTATGCTTTATTTGAATATAATAATTTGTATTATTTGTGTGTAATTTGGAAGCTAGAGGTGAGTTATGGTTCTTTATTGGGCTAAGCCAGTTATGACTTGAATAAAATACATTGAGCCTCTTTATTGATCCATGGATATGATGGTGTTAGACACCGTATCCTAATATATCAAAATTGCCATTAATTTGTTGTGTTTAATTTACGAATTATGTAAAAGTTAAATTTGAATAAAGCATATTAAATTATATAGGGTTGTTCACATTTTTAGCTTACTAATATGTGAGATTTCACATTATCATTAAACCAAGGTGAAGTAATAAGCTAAATTCATGCTGAGTTGATGTATCTATGCCATTGAAAAGTGGTATTTACGATACTAGTGACTAATCAGTTCAATGTGTATCAATACATACTGCATGTTGTTTTTATTGAACCCAACTTTTGAGGTGTGAAACAACAGATTTTGGAGCATTTGACAACAATTAACAGTAAATGCATTTTATCAGTTGATTAAAATATGCGCATCATAAAAAATGCTTTTAAAAGTGAGTAGTGGACTCTTACCATTTTGTAGAGATTATAAAACCTATATTTTCATCATGTATATAAAGTAACAAAAAGGATACCCAAAAATTATCCAAACATTTCCAGAAAATAATTCTAGCTACTGTGTATGAGATGTCATGTAATCATTCAAAAATATTTACATTAGGCAGGAAATTTGCATTTAATTCAAAATAGGTTAGTCCAATATCAACCATTCAGCAATCCACTTATTTTAGCTAATTTGTAAGAAACTCAAAATAGACTTATTTGGGGAACTTATGCGTATCACATTTTGTCCATCTTAGAGATTACAGTTTACTAATTTTTATTTTCATATCCATCCTTCAACCAATATTTTTTTGTTGCTATACATATGCTAATTGTCTTATTCAATTACCTAAATTACCTTTACATACATAATCTGTATAATGTTATTATGTATATCTAGAGTTTCTACTCGGGTTTGTTTTTACAACTGAAATAGATTCCATATCATTAATTTATTTTATACTTTTTAAACTATTTTTATCACTGGTTTTTTATCCCGGACACACTCCACTAACTTTGTGATAAGTGGTTATTACGTACAATGAAATGATCAGACAGTGCATAGGTCGTCATCATCTGAAATTCCGTAGCCGCTAACCACACTGCAAGGGCTACTGTTTTAAAATGCTTTTTACATATGGCACATTCGTTGGAATGGAGACGCTAATGAGGGTTTTTGCAATTGTTAGTTGGAATGGAAGAGGTCTGTCAGAATGATAGGAGTACTGGATTTGTAATCGATAGGTCGCGGGTTCTAAACTGGTCAGCTTTTCTATCATGATCCTTCCATAAGTCATCCTAACTGCTGAAGTAAACCCGTCTCCGAAGTGTGTAGATGCTGGATATCATCTTTGACGGGATGCTTTGTGTGTATGTAAGTTATTGTATCTGCGCTGAACATAACTGCCATAAAAGCGCTCATTGTAGCCGTGTCTGAGAGCCTTGGCTGATACTATGATACTATTAATGTCGTACTTTACCTTTTAGCTGAGCTGCAACAGTCCAGCCATTTTCTCCATCTGCCCTCATTTGTAATTACCTGTATTTCACTCCCCGAACTGATCAAAATAATGTAAGATGGAAATGTACATATGAAGTCACTGCTTTAGTAAAAAATAATCAATAATCCCATGGAAATTGCCCAATATACTTAACTTTTCAACGAGCTGCATCATGGACTATATGTTAAATGGCTGATTTTGCGGTGTTTTGCTATATTAACA
This sequence comes from Epimenia babai, assembly GCA_011762755.2. NCBI lineage: Eukaryota > Metazoa > Mollusca > Solenogastres > Cavibelonia > Epimeniidae > Epimenia > Epimenia babai. Next base: position 23,097 of record WURV02178643.1, read on the forward strand.
TCATGTTAATAAGGGTAGCCATTGTGGTTGTCTGCACAAATAAAAACCAATAGCTCTGATAGGACTTGAACCCATGACCTCTAGGTAACAGGTCTGGTGCTCTAATAACTGAGCTACAGGGGCAAGCTTCCTCCTGCGCATTTATGAATTCCCATCAGATCCACCAAGGTTATACTACATTCCACAGCTATATGTGAGTATAATTGTTGACAATTGCAGATGTCGTCTCATTTGACTATGCTGGATGAGGTATTTTCTACCACAGGTCAATCATATTGGATGGCTGAAACAATGCGAACATTTGATCAAGTAACATCTCCTCAGTGAAGCTAGAAATTGTCTGAGATCACCGTCATTACTATTGCTTTACTTGACATGAAACCCTGCATGCGCATATTCACCGACTGCTGGTTCCATAGGCAATTCAGGTAAGTTCCAAAAAATTGACATCATTTCATTAAAAATTAAAATATTTGAAGTTACCAGATGTGGGAGAGAGAATGGATTTCTCTTTACAATGAAATCTGTCTTATGTATGTGAAGTTTTTTATGCCTTAAGTTGTTAAAAAAAATTTAATGCTCTCGAATGAGCATGTAATAGCTGTAATCAGTGTAAAGAATAAAGCGAATACATTAATTCATGAAATTCCGTAGTACCAATGTCTTGTGCCTGTATAAGGATTTCAACTGTGCTCTAGGGGCAAAATTTGTTTCTCGTTTCTATCAAGTGAGTAATCCTATGCGAGACTTAATCATGCTGGTTGTCTGAGATCAGTTGGAAAGATAATCCTATTAGCTATATTTTGTTTTTTTTAATAAGGAGTTTTTTCATAGACTCTTAGGCCACATCGATCTATGCAACCGCTATTTGATCTAAGTACAATTAAACAGAGTGAATAGAATTCACTGTGTATTGTATCGATTCGGTTTATACAATAAACCTAAACACAGTGAAAGAGTATTCACTGTGTATTGTATCGATTCAGTTTATACAATAAACCTATTTGATCTTAGTACAATTAAACACAGTGAAAGAGTATTCACTGTGTATTGTATCGATTCAGTTTATACAATAAATCTATTTGATCTTAGTATAATTAAACACAGTGAAAGAGTATTCACTGTGCATTGTATCGATTCAGTTTATGCATTGTATCGATTCAGTTTATACAATAAACCTATTAGATTTTCGTACATTTAAACACAGTGAAAGAGTATTCACTGTGTATTGTATCGATTCGGTTTATGCAATAAACCTATTTGATCTAAGTACAATTAAACACAGTGAAAGAGTATTCACTGTGCATTGTATCGATTCGGTTTATGAAATAAACCTATTTGATCTAAGTAAAATTAAGCACAGTGAAAGAGTATTCACTGTGTATTGTATCGATTCCGTTTCTCCTTGATCCAAGCCATTGGGTTGTTTTTGTTGGGACAAATTTATGCCTCAATATACGCGTCATTTAACGATGGTTTTGGCTATAAACTATGGCCATAATGTGGCAAGGGCTAAACTTTACGAGGCCATCGACGCCATAAAGACATTATAGATTCTGATCATAAAACAAACAATCATGCATTTCAAGCTTATTACAATAATTAACATGTCGATTTGTGTTTTAATGCACATGTGAGGTGGGTCGTAATGTACCTAATATTTATCATTTTTCTACAAAATAAAATAATTTTGACAACTATATACTATCAGATACATTAAAATAAAATTATTAAATATTTCAATGGAATAATAAACTGATGTATAAGCCAAAAAACGGGGGCTTATTGCCGGATTACTAATCGCGAGAGTGGAGTTACGGTGAACAGTCGAACCGATGAGATCAATGCATCTCTTTCTCACTCACTCGGTGATCTGTACGCTCATGTTTAACTACAACTTATCGCACGTACAAATCGCATTTCTGACGACCAAGTTTTATGCATCGCGATACTGTATTAGGCAGAGTGGAGAATGGCACTTAATTAAGTATTTATGTGCCGTCGGACACGGAATCGTAACGTATTGTGGACTAGACATGGTGTTCCAGTTACCACGATATAAGCTCGTTTCGTCAATAACTTATATCAATAATTCACCGTGAGATTGTATAAAGCAAGCGATGCGCATCGAACTGACGTTATTATTCTGTGATTGCGTCGATACCTATGAATCTATACATAGTAATTACGCGCGTGTGTTTCCCGCACTTGCATTCAGTGTTCAGTGTCTTGATAAACTACACAACTACACTTCCATCCAGAATTATGATCAGGAAGAATAATCTCGTGATAAAAAAATGTGTTTGGCAAATGTGTTACTTTGCAATGACTTCCTGCCGTTCATATTCGCATCCGTGGAACTATTTATCGACAGATGATCCATATGTTTCATATTGCCGTTTGCCACGCAAAATTACGATTGAGCAACATAGCACAATCATATAGACACAAACCATCATTATTGAGCCTAATACCATTATAATAGTGTCACATATTATTTTTCTGTCACTTCTTGCTATTGAGCCACGCACCATTAGTACTGAGCCACTCAGCCTTGTTGTTGAGCCTCAAATCATAATTATTGAGACACAAACCATTACTCATGAGGTACAGACTATTATTTTGGAGTCTTGGGCTATTATATTATTATTGTGCTAATCATTATTCATTATCCAATCAATATTTTTATTTAGCCACACACCGTTATTATTGATACATATTGATATTAATACATTGCCATCATTTAGCCCCAGCCACACGCACCAACATTATTATTGAGCCGCATATTATAATTTGGCCACATACCATTATGGAGTAACTCACCTACATCATTGACGCACTCATCGTGATTTATCAGCGCGCCATTATTATTGAGCCACAAACAATTATAAAGCCACAATTCATGGCCACTTTCAGGAGTGTCATGTATACAATTACCGTCCATGCGTCGCACATTCCCATTGTATCCAGGGCGCGAAATTGTATTGGTCATTCTCACAGCCTTCGAAAGTACGAAAATATACCCGGTTTCTCACCAATATCTTGAGCGGTGAATTTTGTACCACGGTGCGTAACAAATTTTGGAAGCATTTCTAGGAATCCGATTTAAACGCAGTAAAACTAACGACGTCGCTAAGTATTGGACGATGAAGCAATAAATCCCAAGACACATTAAACAACAGTTCCCGGCCGTAAACATCGGTGCAGAGGACACTCGCCTAATCATCCCCTTGATCTTTTACGGCAAACTGTATACGTCGCGTATTCGATCCGAGATATATAGGCAACAACGCAATTTTTGCATGCTCGATACACAGTGGGGCGATGGTTTTTGCTCGGTTCCAGCGTCGCGTGTGACGTGTCCCGATTGATTACTCCTGGTTCTCTCCTTCGGTATTCCCAATTATTTTCTCTGACTTAATCAACAGCGAGTTCTCACGACATCGTGCCCTCTATTCACCCTCGCACATCTCGACACGTCGACAACCCCGGCATCTCTTGATGAGTTCGTTACTATATGCGCGTGGAAAGTCCGAAATAGTCAAAATCTCGAATGCCAAATCCAGTTATGACTCTTGGAATCCGGTATAGTACTAATGCTTGAGTGTTTGAGTTCGGTTGAGAGAAAATTTGGTTGAAGGCAAGTTACGAATCACCCACGAAACAATATGCGATCGCTATAACTAACAAATGTTTCTAATAATTCTTCTAATTAACCTTCTCCCAATCTTAGAGAGGGTAAAATGGACGACACCCCACTTAATCAAGGCTTTCGTGAATCCGCATTGACCGTTCATCTCACATACATATATAGGCCAATCGTGATTGCATTTATGATGAAGAATTAAGGAGCGCCAACGCGAGGTTTCTTCAAACCGTCGTTGTGCAACACCAAATAATCGACGATTGCATGACGGCATGTTGATAAATTGGGAATTGCTACAGAGTTCAGAGCGAGCCCGCGGCCAGCTCGTCCGTCTCAAAACGGACATATAATAAGATAACAGTTACTATATTCCGCACGCAGTCCGGGATTAGAGGATTTCGGACTTTTGAACAGCCAACGGCGGCCACTACATAAAACGGTAACCGTGGGCAGCTCGCGGTCGATGGAGTGACAAGTGAATCTCGGGGACATTATTGCGCGCAAAGCGACTTAATTCTCTCGGCCCCCGGTCGATATTTGCCGGGACTTAATAAACCATATACGACAAGTAGCGACTTTTTAATGAACCCTCCACATCGACCGTTATATCCTAAGAGATCAGACGCGTTCAATCGGCGCTCTTATATAGCGAATTGGCGCAGGATCTACTGTCTATGAGTAATGATTACGTTTACGTTAAAGTGCTCGTTCGTGCAAAGAAACAGCCATTTTTAACACTGACACGAATATACACATCTATCGACACCTACCATGTATATGTGTCCGCCTACGTGGACCCTTGCTACACCCATTGTTTCTACGTGAATACACTCCACGTGAATGCATTTATGGGGGTAGCCATTGTGGTTCTGTAAATGACTGGAGATTAAAGGCACAGAGAAGAACCTTGTCTCTGGTTAGACCTGCACCCGCGACCTTCAGATAACCGGTCTGGCCATCTACCAACTGGGTTATAGAGGCAGACTTTCTCATGCGCAATTAAGTATTTAACACCATTTTGAGAACGAACTGGTATTTGAAGTCTGTTTATGCCGACAATATACTCAGGTGTCAGTAACAAGCATAATAGACTAGAATTTGAATGATTGATTTTTGCGGTGTTTCAAATACACCTATTAACCTGTATGTTTATGTATTAACCTACCGTTAATGGAGGTAGCCACTGTGGTTATATGGATAATCGGAGGGAATGCACAAATAACGATGCTATATACCGAAATGCGCAGGAGAAAGTCTCCTCCTATAGCTAAGTTCGTAGAGCCTCAGACCAGTTATCTGGAGGTCGTGTGATTGGGCCCCACCAGAAGCTACGTTTTTCCTCTGCATTTCTCTGTAATTATTTTGACTGTAGAACGGAGTTCAAGGTGATTCTCAGCATTTTTAGTTTACCGTATACAGTTTTCTCTTCTTCATAACTGTAATCGTATCCCACTTGGAACAGTTAACTACGGTCATATAGACAACTGTCTCTATTTAATAACTTGTGTACATACAACCAGTGTGCGTGCTCCGATCATTGATCCGGAAGCGGGTGTCGCGACCAACCACTTGTTTCTTGACTAGCTTCACCTACACGCTTCACCTAATGCCACATTTCCGTCCAATTTCTTGCCCGAGCCCTCCATCCATTTCCGTTTCTTGTCCGGCCACGAGTTATAAACGACATCGCCGAACGAACATAGCAGTATACAAACCTTCCTCGGTAATGTTTTATGCGCAGTTGTAAATAAATGTATTAATTATGAGCAGGCATAAAACGCTGCCTTTAAACTCACGTTTTAATAAACTTATTATTTCACCTAGTGTAACTTTTGCTACACCAATTGTTTTCTGTCATTATTTATGTTTTTTGGATATACTAGATTTAATTATATTGTAGAGTGTCGTAGGCATCATCCTGTCATAATGACTCAGGGATAATATGGCACTTGAAGAAAACTTCATTATTATAAAACTTCATTACCGTAGCCTATACGCTAACAGAGTGTTCGGATATGGTACTTTCGATTATCTATATACATGGTGTATTACATTTCACACAGGATCCGTTACACTTATTAGGGGTTAATCAATATCTTTGTGTTTCGTATTTTATTTATTTTCCTCATGTGAATTGACCGCAATCATCTAGAACTCTGAAGTAAAATGTCACGTTGACACTAGAGCGTTACAAGGGGCTTATAATGCGGATATACGGGTGGAAATAAGGTGCGTTTAATGGGTCATAAATGACGCATTAAGCCGGGTCCGGAGACAGGAGATATTTATACCGCTATATCATCCATTCACTGTGCCTGAAGGCCAATAGCCTGATTAATATAAACGTGGTCGTATTATATTTGGATTTTCTTTCTTTTACGTACAAACGTGCTCCACACGTGATAATGGGGGAGGGGGAGTGGGTACTACTCAACGCGTTCTAAAAGCGGCCAACAATCGAGAGCTGTTCAGTACTACAGTTCAGTGTCTTCCATCTAATTGCGTTTCGTGCATCGAAACTGTACTCGATTAATGTACCTTGCTCGATTCCATGACTACGTTGACCTCACTGCCGCCTCGCGGTTGAGCTACACTTCTAAAATGACATCCATGGTACTTACCATACTCCACGACTCTAGTATTTCCAATCTTTCTCTCTGTTTTAATATATTTATGAATTGAAGTTATAGTTTTTAAGTCACACTTACGAGAGATGAAGACTTGAGGAACGAAATGCGCGTGAGCGATGGATCGTATACGAGATTTCTGGGCTGGATGTCGACCGGCGATTGGTACTTGCCTTTACTACACAGTCGCCATTCCGTATTGAGAAGGCCCCAGTACTCTGGCCCTGCCACAGATAGTTGCGGCATTTTCCTCGAGATATGTATTCAAATAGTAACATTAGTAGTAGAAGTACCATTCACGAAGTGATGCATAGCTAGGATTTCGTTTTTAGGTAAAAAGTTGGTATTTCACAAAATACCTTCCTGATCTTAAAACCACGAATGACAATGTTAATCACTCTTAGAAATGGAGATCGTGACAAAATTGTCGTTCGGGTAATCATGATATACCATAATCCTATATGTGTTAGAATGTTTACCTTAAATATTTTTATTTATGCCATAAATTCCGTACCTGAAATGCCTTCGTACGTCCACCAGTCGCCCCAAATAGCAGCCCCTGTAAGAGATATTGAGACTGTATGAGTTGCATATACAATTTCATTTAACAGGGTGGGGTTTAATAAGTGCTGCAATACCTAGGTATATTGTTGAATAGCGATACATACATGCATACATGTAATACGCCTTTAATTCATTATTACGAGCGCATATATATATATATGTGTGTGTGTGTGTGTGTGTGTGTGTGTGTGTGTGTGTGTGTGAGTGTGTGTG